>JAQIWQ010000828.1:0-13496 GCA_034695825.1 Folsomia inoculata
TATTTTCAAGACATTTTTGCACGAAATATCAATCACTTTTCCTTGTTAGGGACGCCATGATTATCAGTTTCATGGACACGTTTACCAGTCTTCTTGCAGGCTTTACAATATTCGCAATATTAGGTAAAACAAATGATAAACTGATAAAAACTGATGAACAAGCTTGAATCTTAAAATTAGGGTAATCTTTGACGTTTTAGGTGCCCTTGCAACAGAACTAGATGTCGACATATCTGTTGTAGCCAAAAGTGGTCCCGGATTAGCGTAAGTTGCTTAATTTGATGATTACCATTTTTAACAATTAATTTTTAGATTCATCTCATATCCTGACGCCATTTCGAAGTTTCAGTGGGTTCCCCAGGTATGGTATGCGATGATGCTTTAATTAAACTCGATACCACGTCATGCATGCCATGTCAATGTCAATTATTTAACATAATATCATCTTACCTTGACCCAATCAAGTTATTCGCCGTGTTATTCTTCCTCATGCTTTTCACCTTGGGTGTTGGATCAGCAACATCTCTAACTGGTGGAATAATTACAATAATTTGCGATCAATTTCCACACTTTGGCAGATGGCAGGTCACCTTAGTTGTTTGTGTATTGGGATTCTGTTCAGGGCTTATTTATGTGACACCGGTATGAAAACTGATGCATGTACTTGAATAGTGCATTTCTTATAAATCATGTCATTTTAGGGAGGACAATTTATGCTGACATTGGTAGACCATTTTGGAGCAAATTTTGTCATATATGTAATGGCGATTGTGGAAGTTGCAGCAGTAGCGTGGGTTTATGGATTGTCCAACCTGATCCAAGATATTGAATTTATGTTAGGAATGAAATTAGGATTTTATTGGAAATTTTGTTGGGGATTTTTTATCCCAATTGGTCTTAGCACTATTCTAATTTATTCATTCATCAAGTCTCAAGAGCTTACCCATAACGGAACTGCATTTCCTGTGGAAGCAATTGGTATGAAATTTATACAACTCCACTGCAATATAATCTTTGACTTTACCATAAAAATGCCATATTTGCAGTTTGTGGGTGGGTTCTGGCTGCAGTCGCAATTTTAATGATACCACTATGGGTAAGAAATAATATTGAATACACTTACTAATATTTTACATAATAATGGCATCATGTCATTGGCATGTAGGCAATACATGGAATCGCAAGCAGAAAGTCGCCAACGTTGTGGGGGGTAGGAATACTTACAATATTTTTCGCAAGTATGATGTGACCTTAATGAATGGTTTTGTAACACTACAGAAAATCAAGGAGTCTTTCCAACCTACAAATGACTGGGGACCAAAGTCCATCAAAACTAGACAAGAATGGATTTTGTTTAAACAGAATAATGACCAGACAGATTAAGAAGTTGTATTTTTATGATTTTATTTTATGATTATAATGGTGATGATACTGTTTTTGATCTACAACAAAGTAATACTTTTTAATCAATTTAACAATTTTAGATATCAATGGTATCATGTAACTATTTTTGCTATGATTAATTTAAATTAAACTTATTAAGTGTAACAATTTTACGAAACATACAATTTATAGTAGATTAACGTTTTCCATTTATAATTTTACGAAACATACAATTTATACATATTGTACATCATCGCAATCATCATCCCCAAACAACTCTGGCAAAGCAGGCAGCTGGCTTGGCTGGAATTGCTCGGACCCGAATCCCCCCACATAGAACCACCTACAATGACCTGCCCTGGTAAAATGCCTTTTATCAAGGCTCCATTCTTATCAACAACCCTAACACCATTAACCCAAACCCCTTGAATTCCTACCGGTGGTAGCATTGGATTCTCAAATGTTGCTTCATCTAAAATGGCATCCGAAAATAGTACCAAGTCCGCCTTCATCCCTAACTTAACCAAGCCACGATCATGTATCCCAAACCTACTCGCCGTTACAGATGTCGATTTTCTCACAGCCTCCTCTAAACTCATTATGCCATCCATTTTAGCATATCTCCCTAGTAGTCTTGGGAAACTGCCATACCCTCTCGGGTGGGGTTTACCCCCACTCGACCGTGGAATAGAGTCACTCCCAATCATTTGTAGTCTAGATTGAAATACTAAATAATTATCAGGCTGAAACTGTTGAAACATTATAATATTTGTCATCCCACGATCTAGCGTAATTACGTGCACAAGAAATTGAAATTCGGTTAGTTGCATTTCGGATGCACCGTCTACAATACTCTTTCCCTCAAATCTAATTAAATCCAGATTTACAACTGAACCAATTACAATGTTCCCGTATCCAATTAAAGCAACTTTACTTTCCCAACCTGGTTCCCTCCCTCCTTCCGTCATGTTCTTTAGATATTCCAAATAGCTTGCATTTCCTAAATTCTTGAGCAATTCGTCAAAGCCACCAGACATTGATGATGGGGGAAGAAGTTGTAAAATTGTGGATGATCCTGCAAGATATGGGTACATGTCCACTGCGATATCAATCCCTTCTTCGGCCCGTGCTTTCTCCAACATTTCTAATGCTGAGGGTATGCTAGTATTCCAGTAGGGGGTCCCAGCGGCTTGTAGATGACTTAGAAGACCGCGTGCACCCGAAGATCGTAGCACTTGGAGAAATTCTTGAATACTTTGTAAAAGACCTCCTTCGTATGATCTGACATGTGCAGTAAGAAGAGCGTCATATTTTTTTACCACAGCCGCAAGACTTGAAAGTTCGACCAAATCAGCGTAAGAACTTGGGGGGTAGACTAATCCGAGGGAAAGTCCGATGGCACCTTCAATACATTATATATATTATGTATATTATTCTTTTCTATAAATTATGGTAAAGACAAATCATTTTATTACCTTCGGCCAATTGTGTGTCTAGAATTTCGCACATTGTTTCGATTTCGTCTGGAGTTGCGTGTCGATTGTCGTAACCAACTGTGGAAGATAAGATAAACTATTATGAGATGATTATGAGATGGGATTATTTAATGTCATTGTTGATTTTACCTACGGCTAGTCGGAGAGGACCGTGACCAACGAGAGATGCTACATTGAGTCCGATCCCATTTGAGATTAGGGTGTTGTTCAGGGATGTAAAGTTGGAGAAAAAGTATTGCAGAGGAATATCCCCAAGTAGAGAACGGAGGTGGTCTTGAAAATATTATTAAATATATTACTATTAATTAATCTTGAAAATATTATTAAAATACCTTGAACGAGAGGAAGTTGGCCTTGGGGATAGTTTGAGAAGCCACAGTTGCCCGTTATTACGGTGGTCACTCCTTGGACTAGTTTGAATTCATGGGGTGGGTTTTCCAGTACAGCAATGTCGTCGTGGGTGTGGGAGTCGATAAATCCGGGGGCTAAGTAGCTGCCGTTTGCGGCGATAATGTCGGTGGCTACAGCAGATTCAGGAACTTTACCAACCATCTGGATTACTCCGGAAGACACTGCTATGTCACCACGCACCCTGGAAAATATTATTGGAAAAATTAGAAATAAGGGCTGTGATTAAATTTTAATCTTACCACATGGCACCCGTTCCATCGATAACTTTGGCGTCTTTTATTATCAGGTCAAAAACTTGGGACATGCTCAGTTGGCAGAGGCAAAGGGTAGTCGCAAAAATGACAAAAAGGGAAAGTAATCTCATTTTGGATGCAAATTCAAGTTCAAATTGCCTTTAGAACTTGTAGCGTGTTTCGCAAAACTGGTTTATAAGATGACATGCAATGCCTTATATCAACCACTAAATTTGATTGCGAAGTTATGTACATCCAAACAAAAGTCATAGTGTAAGTCAAGAGCATTTTGGTAAGGCTTATCTATTGCAAAGTAAGATTAATGTGGGGATAACAGAGATAACGAACAAATTCAAGTTAAACAATTTATTGGAACCAAACTAAATGTAATGTAGATTATAACCATTCCTGTTTTATTCACATTTCAAAAATAGTCATATATCACAAAGGAAGACTCTAGTACATTTTTTTCGATTTTGCAAATATTTTTCAAAGAAAACAGATTTCTACTGCATTAACATCCAAGAAATTTCATTACATGGTGTATCTTATAGACCTAAAATACTTAACCACTCGGGTAATAACTTTCAGTAGCATCTGGGTATCTGCATTTTGCATCACTAGGAGTCAGATTCATTCTCGGATCCTGAAGAACCCTCCGTTGTTGCATCGTCATCGTCATCATTCCAGGACGATTCCGACGTCTCATCGTCTTCCGCATTTTCATTACCGTTATTCAAAAATAGTTGACGATTCGGTTCAAGAAGATGATCCAGTAAACGGTCTAAATTGACATTGGTAACAAACGCTAGCATTAGCATGACATATAACGTCACTTGTCAGTTTTGTTAAATTTAGCAGTTGGTCACCTAAATCATTATCCCCATCTCCATCCTCGTCTTCATCTTCGTTGGAGTCATCATCGTCTCCTACAGAAAGTATTGCAATTACAATGACCACATCAATTCAAAAAATAACTGAGCAGTACCCAATCCATCATCGTCATCATCATCGTCATCATCATCATCCACATCTTCGTCGTCATCAGACTGCACATCATCCTCATCCTTGACACAAAATTAAATTTTTTATTAGAACAAAAGGTTGACATGTAATTGTAAATTTGTACCTCTACGCCATCAGCATTCGTTAATTCGTCAGACCTATTCCTTCCAACTTCATAAAATCTAACGCATGAATCCGGTGTCGCCAGGGTCTCGTCAGGAGCCGTATGATTTTCTATTAATGCCAATTGCAAATCGTTTGGCGAAGTGGCTAAAGCCATGATGTGTCTATCCACAAATCGTTGTAAAATTAGCAAACAAGTTGGAAATGAAAAATCAACATGGGCATTAGAAGTATAGTCCTAACCTTTTTAACTCAATTGTCGCAATGCTCGAATAATCATCTAAATTGTCAATTACGACGAAACTTGTATCGGCATGTCTAAAAGAAGCAGTTCCATCCGCATTGGGATTATCTTCTCTTTCAATTTTTACTCCATAAATGATATTGCCGTCGTTAGTAAATGTTAGCTGACACTGGTCCAATTGGCGAACTGTTTTTAACAAATGAAAAGTTCTCACATCCCATATTTCCGTGTTCGAAATAATTTCAAGTCCATTTTTGGGATTGAAGACACCGCTTAAGTTCTCGTTGAGTTTATCAAACTTGTGAACCTCCTTTCCTGAAATAATTTTAATAGTAAAAATCAATTATATTAACTATATTTATATCAACTATATGTATAACTTGATTTGTAATAATAAAAAATACAAATTTCATACCAGATTTGAAATCCCAAAGAACTCCGTCTGACAAAATAAGTTCATCATATGGGTCGAATGTTGCTCTATTCTTCAAGTATTGGTTCGACATTCTGGAATAATATAATTGGTTATTCGGTGTTGTAGGTGCATGTCAAGTAGAAAACTATGGTCAAGACAGGATTTGTGGGAACGGAGAGTACAATCCAGCAACAAATTCCGGAAATCTCAATTACTAGACTGAATTGTACGATTTTTATGGTTGAATAATTTAAGACAAAAACAAAAACTTACCTTGGTTTTAGGCTCATTACTCTGGTTTTAGTTTCAATATCAAAAACTGATGCGGTATCACTGTTTGTTGCAATGACTTTATCCTGAATGGCCAGAAAAAAATAAAAAGTTAACAAAACTATTTACAAAATGTGCAGAGCCGTATTTTAAATTACTTACCTGTGTATGCTTAGAAAACTCTACATATTCTTCTCGTTCAAATTCAATCACTTTGTCAAAAAGACCTTCCATCTTCCACAGCGCGCTAAGAGGTCTCCTCCAGATATTGGAAGTAAGAAGCAAAGAACACTTGTTGTTGGCTTGAACATGGTAAATTTCTGACTCGTGGCAAGCTGTGGACAAAACAGGTCATAAATTAATACGAATACAGTAAATAAAATAAATTACTTAACACACTTACGATACGTGCCATCTTCTTGAAGATTTGAATTGTTAAAAAGTTTCACATCCCCAGCGGACGTTCCTACAATTGTCCACTGGTAACATGGAGAAAATGCACATGTAGTGAAACTAATTTCCTCATCTCCAGATATATCTGCACTACGCAATACTCTAAATGGTTTGAACCTGCGTATAATAGATTTTTAGTTTGTTTTTTAGTGATGTGTGATGGTGGTGGTGGCTACATTCAAACAGGCACACATTAAACATGCCAGACTAATTTACAGTATTAGTCTGGTTTTTATTTTTCTGAAAAATTCTTGTTTAAAGCAATTTCAAAAATTAACTCAAAGTTTTTTATAGAGACTTTGTTTTCGTTGTCCCTAATCCGCAAATTATTTTTGTACTTCGCATTTCTATGTCGTATCGTAACATGGGAAGCAATAAAATCTTACCTTATCTTAGTCCGGTAGATTGATAAATATTAAGTAGTATTTAATTCTGTCCGATTAAAGCCACCACCACTATAATAATTTATTACCTAGAGTAGATTAATTTTCTATCTTCATGTCCTCGAGAATTGCCACCCATTTGCCTTTTGAAAAATCTTGATCCAAAGTTTGATCCCATTGTTCGAAAGTCGGAGGCTCTAGGTCTGTCCGACTTACTGGGACATTTGTGAGGTTTCAATAATTCGAAAGTTGGACAAGTTATCATAGGAGTTTTACACAGTGAATGTTGATTTAGAAGGTATTGTCGCACAATTTTATCTAGATTAATTGGTGCTGAAGATGCAGAGCTAGTAATTTTATAATGATGTTTAGACTTTGCTTCCATTTGTAAAACTGCTGCAGTTTCGGCTAGCCCAGCTTTTACCAAATGGTCATGAATCAATTCTGTGAGATCATTTCCGTAATAGTCGACCTTACTGGAAAAGGAATAAATATCACAAATTAAATGTCATGTAAAAACAAATGAATTCATTTGGGTTGATATGATTCTTTCTATTACCTTTGCGAAATTAAATCCGACTTCCGAATCACATCACCTAAAATGTACAAAATTGAATGAAATTGCGAAATATAAAAGTAATTTATTTAACTCTATAAACGTGTAAATTACCAAAATCCAATATGAAGTTATCCTCTTTTCCATGAACAAGTTTGATAATTTCCATCGCATATTTCTGATCATAGAAATAAATAAATTATCATTCCCAAAAAACACACCTATTATTGCTACTAATAATTAAATGTTACTTATTGCAAATAAAACGTTACGAAATTAAAAATATCCTCAAATACCGAGAAAATGTCTAACATAAATGTTACTTACCTGAAACATTGCGTGATCGTGCCGTTTGTCCTGGAGGATGGGTTCAGTCATCAAATTTTGAATTAATCCAGATCGAATTAAAGGTAGTTGTTGAAGAACTTGACGGATATGACGATATCTGGCCAACCCACTTAAGCACCAACAAGCCATAGCACGAATATTGTCGGCTGTGTAATATACAGAATTAATAGCATTAATGATCATAACATCCTTAATGAATGGTTGACTAGTGCCTGACACAGACTTACCGTCCGTAATGGGAGACTTGGTTTGCAATAGTTTTGTTAAAATCAGGATTCCATTATTTATCCGAGTGCATTCCCATATTTTGATTTGTGTTTCACTTGGTTTCTTGTGATGAATTGGACCACATACGCAATTCCCAATGACCTGTAGTGAGCTCTTCTTCACATCCGGTTCATTCACAACTTCTCCCTCAGCTGCACTTAAAATAATGCTCATTCCACTGTGTTCGTTGGATCCGTTGATTTTATACCGTTCAGTCAACATCAATTGAGTACGTGGGATGAGACAAGCGACTGAAAACAAAACAAACTCTTCTCAGTGTGATGTCCTTCTCACAACATACGAGAGGTCGTTTTGTTTAAATGGAGTCTCTTTAACATAACTATCATTAGGAATGGGTACTTATGATAAATTTCTGTTATTTTTAAATTGTTAATGTAACATGTTAAATTGTAACATATGTCGCTTTATAAATTGATATACTTACTTATTTTATGGAGAATAAAAAAGGATAATGTGATTTAATATTTTCTAACCTGCTAACACATCCAACATATTCCTCACAGTTTCCCCACGACCTGAATAGTTCCACTCATAAGCCATTGCCATTGTCTGCATGACCGTTTCCAGACCACTTTGATTCAAAAATCTGTCCACCGGGGCCCACCGTTGAGTGCTACCAGGTAGTAGATCCTAGGTTCAGTGACGCCGAATAAAAAATCTTTACCGTGATATATCGTTCAGATCTACTACCTGAACCGTGTTATGCAGCCCCGTCAATTCCAGCGACGTAAATGGTTTCAGAGCCTACAAAGACATAAATATTAATTAAATCAACACAATCAATACTCTACATGTTACTGAACTTTACCTTATATGGAGGTACTGCTGGACCCGAAGCTTGCGAGTGATTGTGGTTTTTTCCAATAGTTCTTTTCAACTTGTCCCTGAAAATCCAAACAATTAAAGTTATGAACGACCCTATGCTTGGCTAACTACCATCCCAGAATTATCTTAGCAATGTAGCTACAATGAAGATAAGAATGATTTTCAGACAGAAACTTCTAAAAAGTAGTAGGAGACATTAGTACATTAACTATAGTTGTCGTCATATAAAGATCTGCATCGTTTGGTTCCTGAATAAATGTAGTAATTTGGTGCAAATCACAATTACTACACTAACATTGACTGTCTTCGGCACAACGCACCCTTAGTAGTAGTAGTAGTAGTAGATAGCGCACAACGGTAGTAGCATACTTACCCAGTAAGCCCCAAATGGCATTCGAAATATCGTTTCAAATTGAAGCTAACTTGTCGTACACTTTGTCTGCTAATCATTTGCTCCTCATCAGACAAATCTAAATCGTCTTCTGGGTTTTCAATAAAGTCGTTAGCTGTAGTTCCTAATTGGTCTCTCTGTCCTCCTTCAATGCTTCTTCGCATTTGCACGAAAGAGGGTTGAGTAGTTATTACATTCAATACAGCTCTAAGCCCATCCTGAGCATCGAATAAATCCAACATTGTCTTGAAAGGATAGATAACCCCAAAAAACATGATCGCGTGATTCCTTCCAGAATTATGAGCACATTCTAACAGCCATAAGACGTAACTGACGAGGTTTTGCAAGGTGGTTCTGGACATTAAGCACACTTTTTCCATTGCATCCTATGAAATAAAACAATTTATAAAAATTTTCTAAACTATTATTTAAACTAGTTATTTCTATTATATGTTTCTATTATAAGAGTAATGTCTTACCTCAGAGTATGCAATGTAGTAAAGACATAACGAGACCCCCGTGGCGCTGAGACTTGGTCTTGGCACTTGCAATAGTTTCTGCAATACATAAAATAAAAATGAGTTCTACTCATAGCGTGCTATTAGGTATTAGATCAGTATTTATCCAACCTGTAATCCTCCAGCCTGAAGAAATTCCAAGGCAAACTTTTTATGGCAAAGTAATGCTCCAAGATATTTCAAAGCTTCGAACGTTAAGCGTGATGTCTGTTTAGTTTGATAGGATTTAGAAAGGTACCTCAAAATAATTTGAATGGCATTTTTCTCAAAGGCGTATCCCAACATCTAAGGAGTAGAAAGAATAATATTTAATATATAGTAAGTGACATCCGAAATACGATTAAGTGAATGTTATCCTCGAATATCTTCAGGTCCAACTTACTTCTTGATATTCTCCTAACGGGGCGAGGTACCGCAGAGTAAAAATTTGGCGAGCAACCTAAAAATTATTCATTAATTTCAATCATTAATTACTTCATTCATAGATCTTAATTATATTAAGAGAGCTAGTGATTAATCTACTCAGTTGTTCCTTTAAATTTAAAAATTAATAATTTCAATTATTACCAGATTCACAGGAAAAACTTGCCACGCTCCAATGATGTTTGGCTCCAATTCTGCCCAACTGGAACTAGTGCTACATTCTTCGATTTCCGTATCCGCAACTGCACTTGCTAATTTTCTTCGCTTTGCCCTATTCTGCAGCGCCGGCTCCAAGAAATGTTTCTGAGCGGATCCCATTGCTCTGCCTTTCTTTCGCGGAGTACTATTGGTAGGAGTTTGAAGTGCAATGATGGGTATTGCTCCTGGTGTTTTCGGTGTCTGTGGGGTAGAAGTGGTTGTGGAATTCGCCGTTGGAATATTGTATTCATCTGCAGTCATTTTGATTTCAGGAAGCGTGTTGGGCCTAGTCTTTTGCGATGTATGCATTGCTACAAATCCAGAATCTACTAAGTCATAATCAAAGTGATGACCATTTGGCATAGGTACTTTGGCAGATGTAATACTCAAAATTTCATTGGCAATAGGATCAATTAGGCCATTCGTTGGCGATTCAGGTATCGTTTTTAAATCAGTACAACTTGAAAATTGGGAAAACGGGCGACTTAATGAATTCCTGGTTGACACAAAAAATTCATTTTGTAAATTCTGTAAGCGTTGAAGCATGAGTTGAACCAAATGGATATTCTTTTCCCTAAAAAATACAATAAGCAAGAATTGAATAACTATTTCTAGTCCATTTATATATGACATCTAAATAAAATAAAATCACTTACTTAAACTTTCCAGCAATCTCTGGAACTTCCATTGATGCTCCTAGTAAACCTAAAGAATAGGATTTTAATGGTTCAGGAGCATTCTCAGCCCAAGTGAACAGTTTCAAAATTAGCCCTTCCGTTTCCTGAAACAAAATATTAAAATTACTCCAATACATGCCATACCACTATTCTAAAACCATATATAATCCAACCTGATACACCACAGAAGTTTCCAATCCAGGCAAAATATTAATAAAGAGCCTGCAAGCTGATGTATTTACTTCTAAATCCAACCCCTCTCCCCAATTCTCTTTCAGATACTCATGGACCAACTTTGTCATAAACGTTTCCTTCTTAAATAATGCCTTCAACGAATGTCCTAATGAGCAATCCGGATGTGTTCTTGAAGGATGGCGGTCATCAAACGGATCTGGGTCTAGAATATAAAATGTTGTAAAAGAAATGTTGTTAAAGCTAACAAGAAGTATTAAACGTTACCCATTTTCAGGTACTCTAGCGTTTCAAACTCTATTATCTCCGACAGTCTAAACAAAAACCACATGAATCAAATCAACACTCAAATATATTATGTACCCTTAAAACTTCCCGATCGTTTTACTTACCTCGTCAGGATTTTAACAGGGTTATACGCCGCATTATTAGCATTAGCTCCATTCGACAAAATCCTCTCATCCAACAGTTTAAGAATTGTAGCAACATCAGAACATTTGCTGATTTCTTCATCCCCCTCCACAAGTGAGGGAATTACTGGACGTTCTTCTACTTCAGACTCGGTATCTGCATCTGCTTCTTCATCCTCATTTAGCTCTTGAACGACAAACTCCAAGCTATCATCATCATCTGCTCCACTGTCAATCTCAATCACATCTACTTGACCTTGTCCATCGTTCACATTAACACTAGCATCGGGTGGAGATGGAGGTGGGGGTGAAGCGTCAGGTGGTGGGAGAGAAGGCATATCTATTCCAACCTTAAACTGCAATACAGTAGTTAACAAATTACAATAAAATAACAATCACTAATCCCTCAACAATATCAAAACCAACAACAAATAAAATAAGAATCCAGTTGTGCATGTTTGGAATGACTTGAAGCAATAATTCTTATCCATTTCTTTATACTTACCCAAGCTTATCCTTACCTTATGTTCTTATCTTCTTAAATTAACTTGAACTTTTTAATTAATCTAAATTTTAATCATCAGCTTTCCGCACGTTGGTAATTGAGAGAATATTCAAGTTTCGCGGAAGACAGGGCACAATCATATGTACAGTCCAGTTTTTTACACATCTCTAGACCACTCTACCAAACATCTCTATCTGTTGCATTCTAATGAAATGAATGCATTCGCAAATATAGTTAACGGGTTTAATGTTTTGTCAAAGTATTTTATTAGTGATTTATGAATGATGTGGGTTGGTATTTATTTAATAGCAGTCAAAGTTTGTAAGTCTAGATTTTTGTCTTGTTTTTTCCTATATGATTAATGATTAAGTATTGGAATCCATTAAGAAGCAAGTTTAATAATGATTATATCCATTTTATTATGCAAATTATTAATTGTGGGAATATGAGACTTTGACATTTAAGTTAAAGAGAGTTTTTGTCAAGTAAGTTTTCCTTGCAGATCACAATGAAGTGAGTCCTCGATCATTCTCATAAAATACATGTAGCAGTGGGTGTGTTAGTGATGGATGCGTTATTACAGGCAGGTGCATCTTTTATTAAACCAAAAAAGTGTTTCATTTAATAACGTTGAACGTTAGTTTTATCAGTATTTGTATGCAGTAAAGTAATTATACAGAAATAAACCCCACCCACCCAGCAAATGAATGGGAGTAAGTAAACCAACTACACCACAAATGCCAAAGTTCTTATAACTTTGCAAGGAGGATATTATAGTCGGGGCTTCCACTCCGTACCGTTTGATTGAATGCGTGATGCACTGGTGGGGGCAATATCCACATTTTTACTGCAGCGTCTTCCTTCATTTCTTCTACCCACGTTTCCTATTACAGAAATGCATTCACTTCTTATTTCATTCATGTATATGTAGTATGATAAGTTGACTATGACTTTACAATAGCAGATTGGTTGACATTGACAAGGTCCAGTAATTCAGGGTGTTGAAGTTGGATCACGGGGCGTCTTTCAAACCATGGCCAAATCATATAGTCCAACATTCCAGGGTGGTCATTCCCTGTAAATGTTACATAATCGTATAAATATTGTAATAAGTATTTTATACACATTTGGAATAATAAGTGTACCTCCAAAGAACTTGGTCCCACGTAACTCTAACTCTTTCGAAAACTCTGATATGATTTCCTCATACTCTTTTGCAAGTTTTGGAATGTCTTCGGAAAGTGTTTCAGGGATGAATATCATTTTGTAGAAAATCGGTCCCAACTGAAAGCATTAATATAAGAATCAACGAATGAATCTACAAAATGCAATTATAGACTCAAATACTTTTCCAAAATTCTCAACCAAAATGCGATCTGCTGCCTTTTGAAAGGGATCTTTCGAATGAAGTTGGACCCCAGATGAGAATGCCTCATCGAAATAGTCGGCAACAATCAAACTTTCATACAGAATTTTCCCATCAGATCTTTCAACGGTCGGTACTTTTCCACCTGGATTCTTTCCAAATATCCATTCAGGTTTATCCTTTAGATTTATGTAAACGACATCAGTTCTAAAATAGGCTAGGAATTACATTCTGGAAGAATTTCTACCCATTGGATACTTCAATCATTATTCGAAAACTTACGGAACGTCTTTAGCAGCCGAAGCAAGCAATGCTCTTTGCGCATAGGGACAAAATCGCATAGCGTAAATTCTGATCTTGTCCGCTACCAGTGGTGGACATGT
>JAQIWQ010000829.1:0-13492 GCA_034695825.1 Folsomia inoculata
AGACATCCTAAGCTAATATAAGGTTTTATTCATGGACTGGAGTAAAGTCAAGTGAATCTCATGAGCTTAAAAATTGGAGAGATTCCAGAATTGTTCGTTTTATGCCCTACTTGGATTTGGTTGGCTGGTTGGATGCTGTATAGTTCACTTAGTTGGGATATCTTTGGATAGTATGAGATGATCAAGATGAAGAGAAAATATGCGGATGCGATACCAACCAAGTCTAATGGATAGGAGAAAGTTTGAGAAAGTTTTTCTGGAGAAAGTGGCTACGTGCATCCCGATGTCTTGATTCCGAATCAACCCGACATATGTAACTGGATCTGAATTTTGAATGTCCATGTTGAATTATCTAAAGGATAACCGCAGCTATTCGATTTTAATGAAATGGATTATTTAATAAGCATTTGGCCCATAAGAGCTGTTTTTTAGTTTTAAAAGATATGGGTGAAAAATTGTTTTCAGAATATGCGTCACGAAACATGTCGAGCTCGAAAAAATTTCTGAAATGGAACAAGGTTTGAGGAACTATATAAGGTTCTGGCGAAATATAGTCATTAATTCATCAGATACTATACTATAAGAAATCACTGCATGCTACCAAATTATTTGAAGTTGAATGTTGAAATCGTTGGACACTTAATATTTGAGCCAACTTAAACACATACATACCCTTGTATGATCAGTCACCATATGTGAGAAAGTTTCACCTCGTACCAGGTTTGACAAGAGAAAATTGTGTAGGTATGAGGTTGGGCGATGAACCATCCTCGATGGTACTTCTAGGAGATTGGCAATGCGATATGATAATAATGTTTTAATAATTATTCAATTCTAATGGCATTTCTGCGGTTTAAGAGGAAATACTTGATTTATTCAATAACTGCTAGCTTTCGGTTTCTCACCGCCACCTTCATCATTAATAATTATTGTTAATAATATTTAGTACATATTTGTGTAGCAGTGTTTTGTTTTCTACTAACAATAAATAGAAAACAAAACACTGCATTAATTTGATATGGACAGTTTGGTTTTCATGAATAAAACGCTTAATCTTTTTTTATCATTTCTTTGTTCATGTTCACCAAAACTCGTCTCATGTAATTCTCATATATCATTTATGTAGAGAAACATCATTGTTCAATTGTATTACTTGCTGCACTGTATTTAAATTTGATATCACTGACATTTGATTGATATTTTCTGTCCTCAGTTATTCTCCTTCATGATCTTTTACGTATGTACAAATTCGGTTTTGACCAGAATATGAGATTGCCTGCATCTGCATTGCACATACTGCCATGCTAATCGACATGTAAAAATAAATACCTGTTGTATCACAGTTCGATGTACATTATTATTGACTACTGCATAGAAGCATTTAAGCGAGACTATACTTATTGCACCTTCCTGCATTCAAGTTTCAGCATTACCAACCAACTACATTCGGCAATAATGTGCAAATCTCATCCAATGGCACAGAGTTGGATTCCAATGGTAATACATTTGTATTCGATGCTTCGTTGGTTTGGTTTGATTTGGCTTGTAACTCTCTGCCTAGCAACTCGATATTACTTTTACATGCACTACATTTTTTACATTATAACCGAACTGGGCTTGTAACCTTCATCCGACATACAGAATCCATGCAATGCTTTTGAAGCCAAATAGCAAAACGAAGCATCGAAACGGAGGAAACTCGTAGCATCGATCTAAACTAAACTCAACTCTTTCAACACAAGGGGAGTCTTTTTTACGTGGTAACTTTTCTATCTTCTCAATGTTGATATTTACATCCAACCATATATAATACATGTAAAAAATTGAGTCTATCCGTAGAGGAAAACTCTTAAAGAAACTTCTGGAAAGTGAATTGCTGAGGAAGATACAAATTATATACGACCGGCTTATCTTTCAAAGGTAAGCTTATGCATATTTTATCCAGCCATATTTCCTTATTGCCACCTTAATCTAGTTTGCGACGCAAAACAACTCGACCGACTTATATTTAGCGTGTATGCGAAGTGCACACGTAGCGTTAGCATTTAAACGGGGTAATCGCTTATTTAATGCGTGCAAGTTGAGCAAGTATAATAAGGGTTTTCTCCGTTGTTTAATCGGATATCTGAGTTTATACTAGCCATTTACAGTAAACCGTGTACCAGTAATTTAGCAACACATTTAGGTAAAAATTTTGATTTTTAGTATAGCTCATGATGAGACATTAAGAGCTTATGTGTGAAGGTGTGTTACAAAAGAACAATTTATATTATAGCCATTTAACAGAAATTCATTGCATATTGCATGCATGCACTGTTTGATTTCCAGGGCTTGAGTAGTTTTTAAATTAGGAAATAGCGTCAAAGTAAACATCATTGTTCTCAGAATTTTATGCGTTTTATGTCCTCACACGAAATGTAAAAATGTTCAATGCAATTGACGATGTTGATTCATCATATTTACAACCAATATGATATTCAATCTGGTTTCCACCTTCATTATGTCATTGTTCTTAAATATTTTATGGTTTATTCAGAAACTGTTGAAAATTATGAGTGGTGATCAAGAAGACTCTACTACAAATGTTGAAACACTGCCAAGTTTTTACCCACCGAATGAATCGAATGGAAATGCAAAAGAGGATTTTGAACTGACGAATAGAGAATTTGAACAAATTAAGGACGCTTTAAAACAAGAACAATTTCGGAAGTTGTTGGTTGAGTACGTCGAGGATGTCCAGGTATGCTGTTTTACTGTAGTACATGTTCGGAATTTACGCCATGATATGAATATCGGTTTGCACGTTGAAATTGAATAGGATCCAGAAAGCCAAAAAACGTATCAGAGTGAGGTCCGGCAACTTGAACTAGAGAATGGAAAAGTTGTCCATTTTTTGAACCCTGTTCCTGGTTATGTTTTGAAAACATCGGTGGATGGACAGAAAAAAGGATTTATCAATATCTGCACCAACACCTTGATACGAAGGGCAACCGGTCAGAAAGGAACGAGTAAAGATGAAAAGTAAGTAATTTTAGTGCAAGTTGTACGTTAATTATGATTCTTCATTAATTTGAATGATTTGATAAAGAAATGGATTCGTGTGGTCCATACCTTACGCACAAAGCCCTGCCCGTGAAGACATGGACAAGGCTGGAGCATTCTGTCTCGTCTACGATGTCATTTTCCATCCAGACTCATTGCGAATGGCAGAGAAAAATTCACAATTCCGAGACAAAATTGAACAAATTGCACTGGATGGAGTGGAATTCAGCTTTAAAGTGGCGTTAGATAGGAACAATGTCAAGAAACCAAAACTTCAGTGAGTTTTACTCAATGGTTTTGTTTGAGTTTGTCGCTGAATGTTGTTATACATTATAAATTAGATACAAAGGATTGCCTCGTGCAACTGTTATCAAGTACAAAATTGGAGATGCTATACCGTCCATCGTTGACCCTGCCGCAATCAGTAATGAGATGCCACCAATGTCGTTCACAAATGTTCAAAATGGTAGATCAGGGGACAAAACGAGTAAAATGGCAGATGTGAAAGGAAAAAACTTTGATTCCAATTACAAGCCGATGAGTAAATCTGAGGTAGTGCATGCAATTACATATGCAAATATTTTGAAATATATCTGATTTTTGCATGTAGAAGAAAATGGTGGATTCAGACCCTGTTGATGCACGGCCAGGAGAATATACTGCCCCCAGATATTCGATAAAGTACCGCTCCCACGTTGACCCACAAGACTGCTGCTTTGACAATCAGCGTTCAGGAAGAAGTAGTAAACCGATCCCTGATGAAGTTATCCTTACAATTGATCTCCCCCTACTCAAAGATTCCTCTACATTGGATGCCGATGTTGTTGATGATGGGTGGCATTTTGAACTTAAATCCGCTCGTAAAGCAAATTATGAATTGAAGCTAAAACTCCCATTCAAAGTTCACCCTGAATCTGCAAAAGCTAAGTTTGAGAAGGACAGCCGAAAGCTGCACGTTACAATGAACACGGTTCAGCTGAAGAAACCTCTGGAAACTTTTGCACGCCAGTTGTCGGATGACATTGACGTTTTCGAAAGTGATGCTGATTTTCAACCAGAACCGGAAGCTCCCAAGAGAAAATTGGTGGAAGAAATTGAAGATAAAGTTGGAGAGACTGATATTGGATATGAGAGCACGGAAAGTATTGAGGTACGGCTCGAGTAATAACAATGTTTTTAAAATCTGTCCGTCTATTTTCACAACTATTGCCTTACCACATTATCTGTCCTGATCTTGATGTACGTAGATGATCTATTTATTTGCCATTTATCGTGTAAACCCCGTTGGAAAATTAACGAAAGTTAATGAATAAATAATGTTATTTGTAGAACATCCCAATCCCAACCATCATTAACGGCAATATTGTCGTGAAAAGTATACTGAAAGGATCCAACAACAATATACGCTCTCGAAGCAAGTCTGAAAGTTGGATCGAACATATGGATCACCCCCAAAAGGTATAACGATTTAATTTCAATGATCAAACAAACTTACCACATCGATCGATCTACATTATGTCTGAGCTCATTCATGAACACTTTATAGCGTAGCATTTATAAATTTTATACAGCCAACCATACTAATAAATAGTTAACAATTACAGGAGGAGTTTGTGTCGTTGGAAAGTCTATCAGAGTCGAACGAGCTGTTAACCTTCAGTGAATCTTCCAGTGGTTCCAATGAAATTAATGAAAATCATAAAAGTGTGCGATTCAGTGACCAAGTGCAACGCCAGCTTTACCGAAGCAACTCTTCAATTTTGGGACAGCGAAAAAAGAATCAGAAAAAGAACAAAAGTAAACGAAAAAGTCGCGAACGACACAGCAGCGAAGGTTCAGTCTCTTCATTTGATGATAATCAACCCCTTCAATCCTCCAATTATGGCGATGGCGACTCTTCCGACTCTTTTTCGTGTGGCTTCCAAAAGAACAAGAAACCATGCAAGACCATGTCGTTAGAATAAGTTTTCTGTGATTAACTAACTTACCTAAAATGACTGCGAAAGGATTTTCTCGACTGTGAATTTGCCTCCTTTAGTCAAGATATCCGGTGATCTTATCCATGTATTTGGAATCCGATTAGGTGCAAGCCAAAACGTAAAAAAATATTCGATAAAAACTTTCATAAGAATTTTATAGAATTAGCATTAGCATTCGTGAAACCCTATTTAAATCATTACTCGAACAATTGTAGATATCACCTCATGTTTAAAAATGAATCGACTCGTAATCATTGTAGATAGCGAAAACTTAACTTATAGAGTGATATGAAATTATTGTGCTGAAACACTAAATACGTATTACCTAGTACATTTACAAGAAACTGTTGGATTCCGGTGATGATTTCATGAACAAGATAATGTACCACTCCTAAGCTATTCTATTTACGATCTATAATGTAATATATTAAGTATTATGTACCTTTTAACAATACTGTTCTCGGGGATTAATTATAAAGTTTCTTGAAATCAGAATTGTAAATGCCCAATCTGGTCAAATCGATAGAATAGACAGCTCGCTATATATATTAATTTAGTAATCGAAAAAGTAGATGAAAGAAATTATACATTATCGCAACGCAAAAGTGTGTAAATCGCATAAAATGTAATATTAATGTAATGTAATATTAAGAAAATATCAAGTTGTAACTGAAACGAGATGTAATTTATTGACACTATAATGATTTAAAGGATTGTAATAAATAAGTATCATAATATTATAGTACAATAATTTATCAATTTCTGCAAAGAATTTCTGTCATTCGACTTTTTCGATGTAATGCAATTTGCATGTACAATGTCACGTAACGCATGCATATAAGGGCAATTCCCCAAACAAAGGTGTTCTGCATATTATAACGCTAAGAAATATGCATTTTCTAATGTATTCAACATAGATTTTTGTAGCAAGTTTGCTGTAGTAAAGTAAATAAACTATTAAAGTATGGATTGAAAATTATGTTAAAATTCAAAATTCTTGAGATTCCCTTATGAATATTCATATTCATGAAAATTATATAAATTCCGATCGAGTGTGGATGTGGATGTGAGACTGCCACCTTGAAAAACATGAGAAACAAGTCAAATTCTGCTGCTGTGGGATATTTTGCAATTGTTAGGTAGGACAAGACAACGAGATGCAACTTTATTGAATCAGGAGCTCTTTTTTAAAATATTCACTGTTAAATTCTAGCTGAAAATAAAAGTAACTTTGTTAAATTGTAACATTTTATGAAAATCATTGGATTCAACTGAACAAGGTCAGCTGCAAAGTTTACAGTCTACTGTTTAGGTATGTTTTTTATTGTTTTTTCTTTATGAACATTGTGAAAATGTATTTTTTATTAGGACAAAGACGTATAAACCACATTCCCTCTACTAGAAAACAACAGACTATTGATTCAAAATGTTTAGCAAACTGGCTTTAAAACGATTTAACGATGAACCAGGTAAAATTGAATGTCAAACTAATCAACGTCAGTCAGGCAAATGTACTTATAGTTTCTTATTATTCCCTGGCAGAAGGATGTGGTCCACCTGCAACAAAATACAACCCCAGACTTGACCCCTACTATACCAGGGGTGTACCTTTCGAATTACAATATACCAGGGACTTGAGCTCCTTGAAACCAATTCATGGCGAATTGAGCTGCAGAGAATTTATTGCTCAGGGGCCAGTTTCGCCAGGTCGCAGATTGTTAAAGGCTCGGAGTCGCAGCGTACTCAGTTCATCGGCGTCCGTGTCGAACGTAGCCCAAGCTGCCAGCAGAGAGGATAAAGAAGCTGCAGCTGTAGTCGTAGCAGGTGGGGAGGCGTCAAATAATTCAGATATTCCTGGTGTACTGGTCAATTTCCCAGCAACAACAGCACATGAAGATGAAATGATTGTTTTACAACGTACAATTGAAGAAAAAGATGCGAAGATTGCAGGTATGGAGCTTGCTTATTTCAAAAAGCTTGAAGAATTACAAAATGGGATGGCCAAATACGTATCGGAGAATGAAGCCTTAATAATCAAAAATTCGAACCTAGTCGCAGAAAATGCTGAACTTAAGAATGTGCTTTCCCTTGTGAATAATCATGCAAATGTCATTATTGAAGCTTGTGGTCGTACAATAACCGAAGGAACTGAAATAGAATTACTTTAAACTAATTCGTAAGTACATTCTTCAACTACCAAATTATACTTATGATTTGGTGTAATAACAATGTAAACCGTTTTTATTTCTTGTTCCAGATCGCACAACAACCCTTCTCAAACTGATCTCGATGTCTGCATATTACAGCCTGTATTTTTGTAAACCTAACTGGAAAGAGATTTGTTCTCCATTTTATACAATGACTAATTTTTATATGATTTTCGCAGTTCCTCTATATTGTCTTGTCGAGTGCTATGCCATTTTAACACTGTGCAATAACCCGATAACTGTATGCATGCACCTTATGTAAACTACACGCATTTTTTTGTACTGACGCTATGCACAAATTATTTGTGTACACATACGTGTAAGTAATTATGAGTTTCAAAAATGGAAACCAAACATTTCAATTCTTCTGAACTTGTCAGACAGTATAAGTCAATAAACGCCATTAACCCGGTAATAGTAAAACGCAGTTTCGCAGGTATTTTCAACATTTTTTCGACATTTCTTCAAAGAATTTCATAATTTTGATGATGTTAACTGCATCGCACATGACATCACGAATTCCACTGCCATGGGTGAGATCTGATAAAGATTTGAGACTGAACTGACTGAAACCTACCCGATGTTTTGCTGTATTTTTGAGTTGAGTTCTTTCCACTTTTTACATTATACGCACTTCCTGACTCCTGACCTGACTTATTTTTTGTTTGATATAAAATAATTAATATTTTGTTTAGAATTTATACACATTTTAACATTTTCCATAAATTAAATTAAAGTATTTAATAGAAAAGAGAGAGGCAAATAGATAAAATTATAATACGCGACCATTTTTGTGATGATAAAATCAAAAATAACCAATATTTCATATTTGAAGTGTAAATACAAAGTGTCATTCGTTCGTGAGATTAAAATATTCAAAGTCTAATCGGAGATTAAACTAAAACACGTTGAAAATATCAATTTTTGAAAATATCAATCAGATTTTATCGAAATTAGAGAAAATAAGATTATTATGACGTTAGAATATCCAAAGGTCAAAGGTAATTATTATTGTTGAAGGAATTTAGAATTATTATTAGGAAAGTTATTTAATTTTAGTAAAAGTTGGAGTAATATTTCATGAATTGGAAAATTTGTAAAAGGTAGAAGAGGTTGAGGAGGAGTAGGAAGGTCCAAGTCGATGACCATGCGGGTATCGAAATTCAGTGTTTTACTCCTCATCGCAATAATAGGATGTTCCGTATTTTTGGCAAAATTGTCAAATTTGATAAGAGTCAGCTATGACGATTTTGAGTCATATGACGAAGCTCATGGTGGACCAAGTAATAGAATATCACCATCTGCTCCACATCCCGACCCAAATACGTTCATTATTGGAGATAAACCTGAACCACTTCTTTGGTTTGTGCAGGTTAGTTGGCATCAATTTATCTACACAAATTATAATGTCTTATTGAGTTAATTAAGGATTGATGGTTGAATTTTTTTCCTAGATTTCCGACATTCACGTGAGCGTCTTCCATGATCCAGATAGAATCAATGAATTTCGACAGTTTTGTAATGTTACGATAGATGTTATACAGCCTTCTGTGGTGATTGCGTCAGGTGAATGAAGAGGGTGCAAAATTAAATTGATGTAGGTAAAGTGTTTTAATGGTAAACTTTATTTTTGCAGGAGACCTTGCAGACGCAAAGCAAATTGATAACATGGGGTCTAGGCAGTTTAAAGAGGAGTGGATATACTACAGTGAAATTTTAGCGGAGACGCAGGTGGCTAATAAAACCCTCTGGCTGGATATACGAGGAAATCACGGTAGATTTTTAGCAAATATCATTATAGTCGTTCATTTGTTATTAAGGATTGATTAAGGAAGGATGGAATTGTATTGGATTATTGTTGTATAGATAACTTCAACGTTCCAAGCATTCACAAACACACCAGTTTCTATCACCAGTTCTCCATTCAAGGAAAGCGTCACAAACGCTCCTATATGTACACTGTTGTGGATGGAAATGATAAATATTCCTTTATCGGCGTTGACGCCACATTAGACCCAGGACCTCGAAGACCCCTCAATTTTATTGGACGAATTACGCCTGAAGAATATGAAGACTTGAACAAGTTCGAGTCTGAAAGTCGTGATAGTAATGCTACCATTTGGTTTGGTCATTACCCGACGTCATGCATCATATCACCACCTCCAGGATTCAGAAATTTAATGAAGAACGCAGTCGCTTATTTATGTGGTCACTTACATACGCTAGGAGGCACAGTTCCAAACATGTATACAAGACAGCATAATGGATTTTTGGAGTTGGAATTGGGTATGAAAATTTAAATAAGAATTATATCGATCTCGTTATTTATTTTTGAAATGTTTTCAGGGGATTGGAAAGAAAATCGATTGTAAGTTTGAGACATAAATAATTATTGAGTTAGGGATAGGTTATGTTCCAACTTTTGTACACTAACGCAGTTGTCAAATTTTGATCGATAGGTATCGTATTGCAGCTTTTGATCACGGACTATTTTCTTTCGTTGATGTGCCATATGGGACATGGCCAGTAATTCTGATAACAAATCCAAAACATGCATTGTTTAATTTACCCAGGAAGGAAAACTTTCATTTTATGAGCAATTCCACACATATCAGGTACACTACTACTTTTGTAAAGTATCAAGAAAATGTTAAGACATCTGTCCATCTAGTACACACTGTAAATTGATATTGTTTTTTATAGATTGCTAGTGTTTTCTCCAACTCCGATGGAGACTGTTCGAGTTAAAATTGATAACGAGGATTGGGCGGATTGTCGCAATATTGAAGGACCTTTGTTTGTTGTTAGCTGGAATTCTGCAAAATATTCTTTTGGTGTTCATCAGATATACGTATGCATATTTATCGGTAATCTATGTTTAGGGTTCACAAAACTGATAATTTTAATGTTTACCAGGCATACGCTAGAAACAGAGATGGGCAAGCTACAGAAATAAACCAACCATTTGCCTTAGATGATAGTAGGTTACACTTCCGGCTACTTCCACGAATAGCTCTAATGACAGAGGCAACGGCTGTTGTAAGTGACAGGATAACAAACCATAACACATACATTCACATTAATAATCCTTTTCGTCCGTTCTTCTTGAATTTTCAGTTCTACGGCGTTTTTATATCGTTAGTGATATTATCTGTTTCGCCGTTGTTGTCTGTTCGTATTACTCAAATTCTAGTCAGAAGTAAGGGAAGAAATTTAAGAAATCGTTTGGTTAAGGCATTATAACTGAAATTTTTGTTCAACTTTAGAAAAACTGGTAACGGGGCCCGAATTGAGATCAGCTAAATGTAACGGACTCTTCAGAAAAATGTGGATTCTCTGCACAATAAATAGATTGTTTTATCCTCTAGTTTTATATCCCATATATTTAACAATGGGTAAAGGAACCAACTTAATTATCATGAAAATTTTAAAGTTTACAATTTATGTTTATTTGTAGGCCCCTGGTTCGTCGGAGAAGTAATTGATGGTTATGTAGGCGCAGCTTTCGCATGGGGCACTTATGTCGATGGAAAGATATTGCCAGGAGCATTTTCTTATTTTTATGGTGTAATACAGGTGAAATTGCGCATTTTTTAGTGTCCTCTGCCTATGGATGGTTTTTGACTGTATGATTTTCATTCCATGTACTCAGCTGTTCTGGTTCCACATACCGCTTATCATAGTTTTGGGACACTGTGTGGATCTAAGGTACATATATTGTCGACATAATGCCGATGTCGATCATTAACACATGAACTATTTATAATGCCAAAATCTTGTTTTAGATTCCGTATGGTCTGCCTGGAAGGAAAATCCTGCTCATATTCGTCTCAAGTTTGGAACAATTTGCCATGTGCAATTTTAATATTTTTTCAAGCAATATTCGCATATTTTTTCTATCTCGCTTATGGAACAATGGCTTTGTTTCTTGGACCTTTAAGAACTTGGTCCGTAATAATGGGAACTTATTTATGGTACGTAAATACATGTTACTGAGCTCTTTGATTGTCCATAACGAAGTAATTTTTGAAGAGCAAAAGATAAACAAAAACAACACTTTTTCCATTTTAAGGTACGCCTCTGCCACTCTAAGTCAGGAAGATTTTGTAGAAGCAAAAAGAACATGGGGCAACCGTGAGTGTTACAATGCCGTCAACAATGGAGGCATCAATTCACATGAATTGTGAACAATCAATCAGCAGTCGCTCAGGTGCGAAAAATAATACAGCGTACATAATCAAGAACCAAAGTTGATCAAGTTTATGTGATGCTTCCGAAATTTGAAGTAGGTGATACGGAGTTTGTTGACCAAGATAATGAACAACAACATAGGACGTAGACCGAGTGTAGATGAAGTCTGTGATGCCTAGTACATTTCAATAAGAGTTTAGTTTTGTATTATATTGATGGTGTTTTTTTGCATTTGAGCTCAGTTATTTATTATCCAATTTTATTTTGTTAATTACATATTTATAAAATTGTTATTATATTTGTTATCGAGTATTCGAGTAGTCAACATTTTGTTTAAAATTAGTTTATCTTCTATCTGGTAAAGATTGTATCAACATGTACGCAATGAATGACAATGAAAACCGAGTTGGTGCTCAGCTAATCAATATAGCTAAACCAGATACAATATTACGTAAATATCTACCTAGAAATAACAAGTCATTTTCAGTGGTGCCAATAATGATTATTCAACGATGAATTACTGAATAAGGAAGAAAACATATTACTTCGAATGCACAACTATAACGGATTATTCAAAAAAGGAGATTCGAGATATGCTGATATCACCAAACTTCGATTTTCAATAAGTACTCCGGACAGAATCGCATACTTCTTATGCGTCAGTAGCGTCATTGTCATCATACCCGGTAATGGGTTTGAACATGCCATATCTAGCAGTTAGAAGGCGTTTTATGTTTGCATCTACTTTAGACATTGACACTTCTTGACGAACGCTCATCTGATAAAAATAAATACATTAATGAGCTAAAAACTTATTTATTGTCTTTCAAAGTTTACCTCGATTTCTTGAACCACTTGAAATTCAAATCTTCTCGAAATGAAATTAGTGACTTTGCAGTTTCCCGTAGAACCAACTCTACCAGTCCTTCCGCACCTATGTATATAGTCAGCGGTGAACATAGGAAACTCGTAATTGAGAACGTGTCGAGTCTGCAAATAATCACAGAAGAATATTACACATTATGTATGGATGAAATGTATAAAACACAAAATCACAACTAACCCTGACAGTATTAATACCCCGAGACCCCAAATCAGTGCAAATCATTATATTTACGTCGCCATTCTGATACCTATCCATGAGACCCTTTCGCTGTGAAGGACGCGTCTCCCCATGCACCGAAACACACGGAATATTCTGCTCTCTGAACATGATACGCATCCAATCGCACGTCTTCGTAGAGTTGCTGTTATAAACATTCAGAATGTTATATTTTTTAAACGAGTACATGGACGAAATGGACGAACACAAAACCACCCACCAGAAAATCATTAGAGGATTCCCAGCTGTTAAATCGGCCGTTACAATTTCCATTAATTTGTCTGGCTTCTGGCTTTTTCTTAGACGAAGAAAATGTTGAGGAACATGAGACATGACGTAGTGAATATTTGGAGTTGATATTCTATCCAGGCTTTCTTCCTAAATTAGTTATAAACCATTTACAGTCAAAATTAAGTAAAACACAAGATTGTCACCTACTGGGAGAATATCAGACAGTACAGACTCCACCGTTTTTGGCATAGTTGCGCTCACCATTGATAATTGTGTAGAGTGTCGTTCTCCAGGATAAAACTAAAGCCATGCAAGAAATAAGATCCCACTCTTTGTGAACAAATCCAATTAATTAATTTCATACCCGAAAACTACGCAAAAAGTTGACCACATCAGAACCAAAACTGTCATCTAACAAAGTGTCTGCTTCATCCAAAACTACATGCCGCACTCGGTTCATTCCATAGACACCAGCGGACGTTAATGTGGATAACACATGAACAGTAGATATTAGTAAATCAATACTCGCCGATACTGGATTCGCTATTTTAGATCCCAAATTTCCACTCTGCAGTAGTTTTACATCAACTCCCATTTTCTCTGTCAATTTGGTAGCCACATACTTTAAAATGCGAAAATGTATCAAGGTTATTATCATTATCACAATCTACGAAAATACTTTGATACCTAACTAGGACTTGACTTACATATATCTGACTAGCCAACTCATGACTAGGAAC
>JAQIWQ010000830.1:0-13492 GCA_034695825.1 Folsomia inoculata
TTTTAATACAATTTCTTTATTTCATTACAGAGTAGAAATCCTGAGAACCCTCACCCACATGTGTCATCACGTTAAAGTTATCTGTGGAAAGATTGACCATGTAAACCACGAAATGACTAAAGATGAGATTTCTGAAACGTGACATGATTTCTGCATAAATCTCATCAATTGAGAATACATGTAAAATTGGGAAGGTTTAGCGAAATTGTTTGTTGGCGAAATTGTGGTTTCATATTCTCAGCAATCGATTTCCTAAAATCATTTATCAGTTTTCTAACAAAAAGTTTTCGCTGCAAATATGTAAATCTTTGTGGATTTTGGAAACTCTCACAGAAAAGAAGAAGATGTGGTAATGACTTTGCAGATTGCATGCGAACTCTAACCATAATACATTTGCGAATGTGAATAAATGATTTCTATGCAATGAGATAAATGTCCAATTATTTATATTGTGAGCGTGGAATAAAGAGATAAAATTACCCTTTTTGTCACTTTTACATCTGTGGTGACACACTGCTCATGGCACTGGATTGGATTGACATATTCTACTTTTAACTCAACAATTCCGAGATTGTATGACAGAGGAATTTTAAAGACTTGACTACCTAAATTTAGCTCTCTGTGGTTTTATAACACTTGAACAATTTCCACTCAACCTCAAAATCTTGTCTTTAAAGACAATAAAATCTCATGCGGTATGTTTGCAGGAGTTTTCTGCTAATGCTTTGGTTAGTTTGATGACTCCCGACATAATATTATGAAAATTACTCAAATTATGAAATTCAAATTATTATTATGTCTGCAAAAAGTCCAAAATCATGCTGACTTTACTTTACCTGCATTGGCACATGTGAAAAAGGTGAGAAGAAACGAAAATCGTTTATAATTACACAGATCCATTGTCTCTGAAGCACTTATTTTCGCGACGTTTCTTTCTTATGCAAATCCAATATTCGCAAATTCAGACACTTTTCACCGTACAAAATTTAATTTGCATGCACAATATTATCCACACTGATTTCCTCCATTCCTGAGTTCCATCGTCATTTTTTGTACAATGACTGAATCAATCGAACGAATGCAGAATTCAATGCACCAAAATTGTCACCAAAAGCGACTTCTAGATAACTCTTTTAATTACCCACAAATTAGTGGATGTCCACTTTTTTGTCTTTGCTCCGAATCCAATTCACAAGATAACGGAGTTTGCACAAGCCACGCAATTGGTTTAAATAAAATTACATTGAATGTGGTTCAATGTGCAAGCAATGCAATTCATATGAGATGAGTTGAATGGGTTGAGTTCACATGAAGAAAAGTAACAAAAAGTAAGCCAGCAGATGCTATTTCTTTAACAAATTGAAACTGGTTTCTGTTGTTTTCTTCCGTATTAAAAGTTTTCAAAGTGCGAGCAAGCAACTTGCTTCAAGGTCTGATGACAACTGAAGACCGCAGATGAAGAAGCGTTTGAAGAGGTTGGATGGATGGTTGGTTGGTTTGATAGAAGACCCACTTAAGACTTCAACTATTGTGGTGTGGGTTTCCTTTAACTCACCTTTACCTTTCGCTATCTCATCGTTGTAATGTAAGTAGCTAATGCAACTAACATACATTTACCTATGCAGGTTTGGACTTAGAAGAATTCGAATCAAGTGAAAAGGGTTCGTTGGGAACGGGATGCAGAATAAAAGAGTTAGTTGAGCAGGGTATGCACTTCGTAAAGTACGTAACAGTCAAACGTTCGAAATATGGATAAAATGAATGCATGAACATTAAAATGCATTTGTAATTCATTTCATTTATTCCGTCATTGTTACCGACGTTTGCATTTTAATTTTCTCATTTGTCTTTCAATTGTTACAAAAATATGCGTGTTCAGCTCAACACTCATGGATTCAATCAATAATTAACTAATTAATGATTCGCTTAATACTAAAGGAAATCTCCAAAATTGCATGCACGCACGCATCGTACCACACCTCTACATAAATTTCAAGGGTAGGAAATTGTCCTATTATTTCATCTTTATTGGGGGTAAAAGGGAGAGGGAAGGGGGTGTTAAATATTTCACCGCATATCATATTATCAATCAGTGTAAATAGTACCAGTAAGTATAAGCTTACTTCAACCGCAATTGGCAACCGAGTAATTCAATGCATAGTGATCAGTCCGTTCGTACCTTTACTTGACGCTTAGCTAATGTTTGTCGACGTCGACTTGAAGAACGATAGTCTAAACCAAAATGAAATAATAAAAAAAGAAACAAAAAAGATGGCAAATTACATTTCCTGATTTTTATTAATGTGCCGATATAATAATAATAATGACCAACAACTGATAAGCACAATAACCCCAAACATAAGCCCAAACTTAAACTAAAAAGTTTACTTAAGCAGAAAAAAATAATATAATGTAATGTTGATTGACACAATAATTAAACATGCTTATAATGCGAAAGTGTAAATAATATTTGTCTACAATCGGATTTAGTAGCAGCTAAATGAAATAAAATATTAATTATGACATTATTATTATTATACATATTGCAGTGATCAACTTAATAAATTCAAGATAAAATATCTATTTGTCTATTTATATATCATATTTAGCCTTCATTAAACTACTAATGTAGGTTCCTCAAAGCTTGTCAAAACGCATCTTTCAGCTTGTCTCAAAATATTTGGTGGATGGATGGATTCTCATTGCAGACCAGACATCCAACCTCCAACAAAGTATAGGAATACCAGTTGGTAGGTAGTGGTTAACAGTTAACTATAGAGAGGAAGACTTGACGGTAAAGTAACCAACTGTAAAAAAGGCTTATTTTTAGGTTGTTAAACAACCTCAATGAAGATCGTGATAGAAGTAGTATTCCAATTGTTTTCTAGAAATGTTATACTAATGAAATAGAAATAATAGGTTGTCGCAGTCGATAGTGGTAATATAATTGTCCCAGGTATTTGGTTTGACGGATTTCCTTGCCCATTCAGTAGGAAAAATTTGAGTTGAGATAGTGAATATTTGGAAGTTATTTGTTGGCTGCCAAACTCCACCATGGTTTTGATCAGGTATTCTAAGTCTGTATGACATTGGTTTTGCTTGAATTGACTAAATCCTTTCAACTAGCAATAACTCATCTTGTCCAACTGACATTGTATATTGTCCTTTTTCTTACATAGAATTAGAATACTTACTCAACCATGTCACATAATAGGAAGTCATATCAGGCTAAGATAGCTTTTCAATGTTTCGTTATCTAGCAAATTGTAGTCGCTATAATTACAAGTCATCTGTTTCCAACAAGCACAGATTTCAGATTTTAGGAGTGCCAATTCAAATATGTTGGATTCAATGATAGTCTAATCCTTAAAAGTGTTTTCGGGCTCCCCAAACTGAGTTCAGTGGGCGGGGAGCGGGGGCAACAACAGGCTGGGGTTCCGCTGCAGCAGATGTCAATCCCAATCCGTTTCCGAATGTGGGGAAATCAACAGTGCTCTAGATGACAAAAACGTGTTTCAGAATATCAAGTTACTTGCGAAAATTTCGTATGACGCCAAAACATTATACTCATTCATACCTGGGTGTCAGGAGGAGCTTCCCAAGGCGCACCCTTCACGACAAATCCGTTACTTTGCTTTTGTTTATGGTGACCTTGCTTTTGATCAGAATCCTTCTTCAGATATTTCTGCATGTACTCATTTTCAGTGACATCTTGAATGTACTCTTCTTCCATATTAAGCAAATGGTCTCGAGCATCATACACTTTGTCTTGCTCTCCTCCAGAAATAACAACCAAGTTAGGATTCCCAGAATCAGCTCGAGGGAACCGGATGTCAACCTAATTGTAAAAATTGAATAGAATATAAATACAATATAGCTTCGCAAGTCATTCTAATCTAACACTACATCATCTTCATCTTACATTGAAATCCTTCATTATCTGGCGCACAGTTTTTCCTCTTTGACCAATTATTCGTGAGTGCACACGATGATCAATTTCCACTTCCTCGCGGAACTTTTCCCGTTGAACCTAAAAGGGTTAAGCGCGAATAAGTTTAGTTCAGAAATCTAGCGATAGCAAAATTTATAACAATTAATACATACGAGGTCATTGACGATTCCCAAAATTTCATCTTTGGCACTGGAAAACAAAGATAATATAATAGATATTACCAAATGGTTGGAAATAACAAGGTTATGGTTTTTGAACATTGTATAAGAATATGGTGATTGATGTAAGCTTCCAGTCTTACTTGTTGGCATCGATCTCGTAGCCAGTGATTATAATTATGTCTTGTTCCTCGTCAACCTTCCTGGGTAACTGGATGTTCACGTTGAACTGATCCCGAATTTTCCCAATTACGGCACCTTGTTTCCCTAAAAGTTTGCAAAAAGTTATTAAAGGAAAAGTAAATTCACTGTAGAAAAAAGAAAGCTACGATAAAGATAAAGTTAATAAATTATTACCAATAATTTTTGGATGGAACTCAGGATCTACTTGAACTCTAACAACGAACGACCTGGCCTCCCTGTCCCGTTCCTTGGCATCAAAGTCTTCTTTTAAATTGAGCAAGGCCTCCTTAGCAGCAGCACAGTTCTTGGGAGATCCAAGAATTTTGATTGTATCCGTTTCCATTTCAGGTGCCGGTACTTGGATGTGAACATCGTGAATTTTCATCATTTCTCTCACATCCTTTCCTTTCTGGCCGATGACGTGACGATGCATCTTGAATGGAATATCTACCTCAACGGTTATAGGCACTTGTTCCAGCAGAGCTTGCTTAGCTGATTCACAATTTTCAGGCCGACCGGATACACGAATAATGTCAGAAGATCGTACTCCATCGCCGTTTTGTTCAGGAATATGCTACAAATCAAAGAGAAGCATATTTGAATTGACGTTTCCGTTAAACTGTCGAAGACAAAAATTTCTACATTCAAAAACAAAATAAGAAATCATACCTCTTCATCGTGATCACCCGCTCGCTCTGGAAACTTGATGTCGACATTGTGGTCAGACTGAATTTGCTTGACCTTGCTTCCTTGTGATCCCATGATGGTTCTGTGATGCTTTTGCTCAATGACGACATCAATGTTGATTCGTTGCGTTAGATCTTCCACAATCGAGGCGATACGCTGTTTTGCGACGTCAACACATTCAGGTGGCCCTAAGATAAAAAACAGAAAATTAGTGTCAATTATTTGTAAACGTAACACTGTAAATAAAATATAAAAAACCTTTAATGATGACTTTGGTCGAGTTAGATCCAACTTTTGGAAACGACACGGCTACTCCTCCCAATTCATCAGAAATTTGACGCAAAATCTCTCCCCGGCGTAAAACGAAATGTCGATGGTATTGTGGATCCACATTCATTTCAGTTTCAACAGTTTTTTCCAAATCTTTTATAATCTATACGAGCATATATGTCAGTTATCTAAGCATAAAAATATCACGAAGTCGGAGCAAAACAACTTACGTCCATCAACTGTTGTTTCGCATGAGCGACGTTTTCCTTCTTTCCAATAATTGTGATGGCTTCCTGATTTGAATCTGCGGAACTGGGGAAAACTATACGAGCATTCGTTGATTCTCGAATCTGCATCACATGTAAAAATTAGTAATTCGTTCGTTTAATAATTTAATGAACACCGAACTCACCTTTTTAATATTGGCCCCACTTTTTCCAATGAGGAACTTGTGATGTTGGGGTTTAGCAATAAGAGTCTCCGTGTAGCCACTAATCTCCTTATCTTTACTCAAATCTACCAAAATGTTCTTCGCCTTTTCAACCATATCCTTTGGCCCCATCACCTGGACACGATCTGATTTCGTCTTAGATTCCGGGAATTTGATATGTACGCCTCCACAATCATCAGAAATTGATTGAATAACCTTTCCTCCGGCTCCAATAAGGGAATTATGGAACTTGCTTGGAATCATTACATCAATTTCTACCACGTCAGCAACCGAGTTTTGCAGATTCAACAAGCGGTCTCTAGCAGCCTCACAGTTCTCTTTTCTACCGGTGATAACAATAATCTCAGCTTCCGTTTTGCTTTTCCCTTCAGCCAGCGGAGGCAAATCAAAACGCGTGTTGGTTTCTTCGCGAATTTTTCTGATATTAGCACCACCCTGTAAAAGAAAACCCGTAAGTGATTATTAAATGAGTATTAGTTTAGCAGTTGTATATTTTTATACCTTTCCAACGACTAAACGATAGCACTGAGGAAAAATGGGAACTTTGAGCTGGAAGGAATTCTCCACCATATCCTTGTAAAGCTTGGTCATGTAACTGCAACACTTATCGACATCATCCTTTGGACCCCTGATTGTAACAACGTCTCGTTTCTCGTCAGGGGTTGGAAAGTTGATTTGAACCTGAGACGTATAACATCCGTTGAAGTTGAAGTATCTTTTTTAATGTCTAAGAAACGGGAAACGCCCACAAACTCACCTGATTGAATTTTTCTCGAATCTCTCGAATCTAGAAATAGAAAATTAGATAACCACCCATCCTCCAAGCTCAGTACTTTACACTAACGTGCTTACTTTTTCTCCTTTGGCACCAATAAGATTCCCATGAAAGCGGTGTTCAATGATGAGGTCTTTTTCCTTTTCACTTTCTAATTTGTTGACCTACAAATTTTTCAATACAGAGTCGACTCTAAGATTTGTACAAATCAACTAATTGAGAAAAACACGTCATTGTTGCTTTCACTTTACCACTACATTATTTTTTTCATCTAATTATAATTTTTACTTTCATAAAAAATAAACCAATATCAAACTAGAACAACTTACCATCTCAAGAATATGTCTGCTCGCTTGGTCAACGCCAACACGCGGTCCTTCCAAGTGAATATTTGCCATTTGTCCAGATGACTGAGCATCTTGAACAGAAATGATGACACCAGTTTCGTCCTTCAGTCGGTTGACTAAAATGTCATTTAAATTAATTTTTCAACAACGACGGTTGCGGTAGAGGATTGTCGAATAATGACAATTTTTCACTTACTGTTGCTTCCATTTTTTCCAATAATATGCTTATAATATTTTGGATCCACCGAAATATCTTTAAAAGACATGTTATCAATAAGGTTTTTGACACATTCTTGCAATTGAAGTGTAACAGGTTCAACGTCCTCCGGTGGCCCTTCAATGACGATTTGGTTTTGGCTATCCACAATTTCAACATGAGCCTTGGGGTATGCGCCAGTGATCTTTTGGATGTTGCATCCCTTTTTGCCAATGACATGCTTATGGACCTGTGAAGAGTGTAATATATTAAAATTAAATATTTAAGAAACCCAATATTGTTATAACCTTACCCAAGCTGGAGCTTCAATAGTACGAGTAACGACACTGTTGGCTTTCTCGTAGACAACAGTTAAGGCTAAAATAAATTCAACAGTTATGTCCAATCCATAATATGTTAATTTAATGCTAGTACCGGTGCCGAGAGCTTCAGCAGGTCCATGTAGTGTGATGGTCTCACTAGGAGATTCTAAGGGAGGAATTTCGACAGAGACTCTGTCGAAATTAAGGATGAAAGTTTAGACGATGTTCGTTTAGGGTTTAATTTATTTTTTAACTTAAACCCCAATGCACAACAAAACATCGTTATTCAAACAACGTTTAAAACTTACCCAGTTTCCTTCAAAATCTCATTGATTGTTATTCGTTGTTTCCCAATGATGTATTTATGCTGGGTTTTCCGAACTTCAACAGACACAGTGACGAATTTTTTCTGTACAGAAGTTAAATGTGAGTTGCTCAATTACACACTCTTCTTACAAACCTTATGATATAGACTTACGAAGATTTCGAAGTCGCTTTTGATCGCTTGCACAGCTTTCGCAACGCCTTCTTTTTCTCCTACCACAGAAATTTCATCGTTCATCACAGAAACGGGTGGAACATTGATTCTGGCACCCGTTACAGAAATCAAGTTGCTCAATTTCTCATTGAATGGACCAAAGATGAACGGATGGTATTTCTTGGGGATAGAAAAAAGGTTCATTATTTTATTATTCCAACCTAATCTTTCATTAATATCGATTAAATAAATGTCCTTACCTTGGGGATGGAAATCCGTTCCGACGCTTGCTTGGACTATAAAAATAAATTCATTCTTTAGCACATCTAATATTAAAATTATTGGAAATCAAATGTATGAGAAACATGGCACCAGTTTAGCACATAAAATCAAACTAAATCAGCTTGCGTAGACTCAAATGATAATTTTTCCCGAACTCAGACCAAGAAGAAATGTAAATTCTAACAGGTGGTTTATCAGGATAAATTTAATAGAAATTATTTTTCAAGTACCTGTTCATCAGAAATCAAACGAATTTCGTGTTCAGCCTTTTCGATTCCCTCCTTGGGACCGATGATAGTGATAACGTTAGACTCCTCGTTCGGCCTTGGGATGCTAATTTTGGTAGCAGTATTCTACATAAATGACAAGTTAGTCCATCAACACCTGCTCAACCCCTACAGTGCAGTTTTAAATTTTTATTCACCTTCTCTAAATCGTTGAGCTTTTGTCCTAGTTTGCCAAGAATGAAACGGTGATGTTCCTTGGGGATATTAATTTGCTTTTGAGCTTGAGTTTGGAAGCGTTGAAGGATCTCTCGTTTGGCTTCAACCACACTGCTCTGTAACCCAAAGAAAAAGATTTGAACTCATCCTAAGCCCATGAAAAACAAAACTTTTGTCAGTTAAGGATCATGCTCACCTGCTTGCCAGTGACAAGGAAGGTCAAGGATTGGTCTCTAGACGAGCTAGACAGTTCGATGTGTGCGCCGGTTTGCTTGGTAATTTCTCCACAAGCTTTGAGTGCATCCATCTCCCCGAAACGTTCGCCATGACCGCGATCACTTCGTTCTGGATGAATTATTTAAATTATTGGAAAATGTTATACGTAACAATATGCCACAAGGTACAAGAATTAGAATTCGAAAAAAATGCCCGAGTCATTCATTCATACCTTCGAACGGAATGTGGAAGACACTTGTCACCGTGTTTGATCCAATGCGCGTAATCTTTTGCGACCACTTGTTATTTGCGCCTGGAGAACTCAGGCCGGATGTTGGTCCAGAGTTTGGGCCAGATGGGTTGGGTGGAAGGGCAGGAAATGCCTCGTCGTACCTGAAATAACAATAATCCCAAATCATTATTAACACAACATCGAGATTGATTTATAACAAAATACATTAGATTTCCCATCGCTACACCACAAAGCCAGCTAATAACGAACTATACCGTAATAAGTGACACCGCTCTGGGAAATTATAATCGGTTGAATTGAAACCCCAGTGCGGTGTGTTGAAGAGAGAATTGAGAGTTGATTAGGCTCAGATTTTACTCAATGAATGGATCTTTAAAAGATGTGTCCACTAAGCAACTAATTATAAGCTAAATCCAACTATAAATGGTTACTGGCAGCAGAAATAATCTCCGCCAGATAAGATTCACGCATTTTCGCCAGAACAGCAATATTTTGCACTTTCATCCAGCGAAAATTATGATCAGTAATGCGACCTTGATTCAATGCTTGAAAATAAGTTCATTCATTTCTTTCCTGACTTTCTTCTGCCTCCATAATCCTATTACACGCATAACAAATACTCCCACTGTCCCACTCCTATAATACAATCACCGGCTACTGGCAGGCCCCGTCAGAAGTTATCACGCCAATACGGAGTGTGTGCTTATCTGCATAGATGAACCATAAATTTTTTTTGGGGAATTTGCTTTTTGTGCTGACTAGGTCAACGGTAACGTGTGACTGGATTGAAAGGATGTCTTCTTCAGTGCCGAATTCCACCACCAGCTTAATATACTCCAAGAATATAGCTAAATCGGCATCCTCGAATCGAATACTCAAAGACTCAAGCAAATCAATCAATTATGGATTCGGTCGATTGAGTTTAGTGATCACTCTCACAAATTATAGCGAATAATGGTCACCAATTGTAGGAGGTATTGACTTTGTATGACATCGACTGTGCATAGTGACACAACTTGTTTATAAAATTGGTTGGTGCCGATGACATGGAGTGGCCAGGCTATCGTGTAAACTATTAGAAGTTTCAAAATAATTCCACTGAACTCGTACCCGGAACATGCAAATGCTTGTACGTGGCATTGAACTGGCTTTACTTAAACTTTAATAACCATTAACGCCCTATTTAGAAGGCACATGGAGTCTTCATTCATATGTAAACTTACATAATACAATATCTTAATAGAATCGTCGTAGATTTTTCGTCAAAAAAAAGAATCTTAGCCTCGAGATGGGGAAATGTAACCAACTTTTGGGCCTTGGTGTTGGTCTTAATCAAAATTACACTTCAGACAGAACATTAAATTCACATTACTTACTGCATGTCTTGTTGGTCATGTGATATGGGCTCACGGAAGTCCGTCAATACCTGGGCTGATGACGATGGTCCTGGGTCCATTGCACACGAGCCGAGTCGTTACAGTAACTCTGTAGTAGAAAATACAACAGGAATTAGCTAATGATTTATTCCAAAAAATCCAGTACAAAACTAATCATATGCCTAGGCTTGGGTGTTAAATTAGTCTGGGTTAAACCCCCGGACCGATTGTCACCTATCGAACTTTTCTTAACTGCCAACGTGCATCGATCTACGAAGAATCCATTGCCATGAATTTCATGCCGTAGTGCTTCATCTCATTTGAAACCCTGATCAGATCAACACTTAGTATTCCCTTTTGTAACAATTAGTAAACTCAAACGTAACCTCGAACTGTGTCATTACATTCATGATCAATTTCACGGCACCTGTATTCATTCATACCTCAGGCCCCTAACAGTACAGTGTTTAAATTGTTGCAAGACAATCGCTAGCGACCCTGATCACGGAAGAAGCAACCACATTACAATAAAAATACTCAGTCAGGTAGACTCACTAAAAATCTTTATTCCTTTCCCCTTGAATGCAGTAGTTTTCATCATGATTAACATGCACGAGATGTATCCGGCTTCTCGAGTTGCACAGCATAAGCATCGCATCGCATCTACAATATTACGATCTAACTTCATCCTGTGATGGGACTGATTCTGATTACATAGCAATGTCGTCAATGAATGATATGAAAATTTTGTGGACACGATACGATAGATCGCATTGTAAAGAAGTATCCACGATGCCATTACTGAGCATGTCGTTATCTGATGTACCCGAAATCACATGCAAGGCAAAATTCCATGCATGCTAACGTATAGAGGGGTAGACACCGAACACTAAAATAAACCTACGGCATAATTCGCAGGATTTGGCTTGTAAATACCCACCTGTAGGTAATTTCTTCTTTTGAAACCACCAACCAACCCAACCAACCTGCACAAAGTATATTATCACCACATCACCTCACCTTGCCATCTTATTTCACTTCCCACTCATCCACCCTCTGAAACATCTCGGTGAGTCGACATTGTGATTGTGATAAATCCAATCCTCCTCTACAACTCACAAACTTGATAATATCATTTTCCTTTAGCTGCCACATTCTTATACGCCTTGTGGCAAAAATGCGAATGCAACAAAAAATGGACGGATAATACAAAAGTTGCTTAACCCCGGCCAGAACCAGCCGCTTCACTCAACAATGATGTTGCAGTTACTTACTACCATTAAGGAAGGTGGGGGTTTGTTAAAGGTAGTGGTGTGGTGGTCGCAAGGAGAACACTAACCTCCTGTTTTTACTATTCTTCATTCATTACTATCCTCAATTTACAATTTGCTCAAATATTTTTTGCCCTCTGCAATAGTTCTGCATTTTTGGGCTTGAATTGCAGTTATACAGCGTCTCATCTGCAGATAACTTGGGAGTAGAAGAGTCGGTGTGTATTATACAAAAAAGAAAGGAACGTGAATGAATATGTTTGTGCAAATTTTATGATTTCGGAATTGTTTACTGACTATGATCTCTTTATGATCGCAATGCAATAGTTGAGTATCTTGTTTTCTTTATCATACACCTATTAGACAACAAAGTTAATTCCAAAAGCAACAGACTGTTACTTTATAGCCGCATCAATCTCACTCAACAACTTATATTCATTTCATGAAATAATTCTTTAAAAATATAAAATATAACGAATTTTGAATCGCGAGAATGCGAGGCCTGGCTGCCAGGCATACGAATGAACTTCAAGAAGGAAGGGCAAAGGCGTCCACGTAGAGAAAGATAAAGAATTTCATTTCATTTCGTTCTGAGCTGATCAAACTGTTGCGAATACACAATTTTATCTGGAAGCTCCATGATCGAAGAATATGTCCATGTCCAACCCTAATTACATTTAACATAGGGCTATGTGATATGTACATTCACTTCCAAATATACTGGAAAAGTTCGGTGGTGTCAGAATTATCATTTGATATGAAAATGATGGCCTTCTAATGCTCTGCTGCTGGCAGTGTTGGTTAACTTGTTTCAAGACAACAATAATTATTTATTATTCAAACCAGAGCTGCCATATTATCTGGTCTACACCACAAACAGACAGTCGATCACCAGAATTTGGAACATTGATTTAATAATAACATAACATAAACGACAAATGGTGGAATATCATCTTCAGCTAACTAACTGGGAATGGAATAATGGCAGGCATGGAATAATGCTACTCATGAATTCGTAATTCAGGTCATACATACTGCGCACAAAAATCATTTCTTGCTGCAGTTTAAACAAAATATAATTACTTATTGAACAATTGTAATGGAATGCACTACTTTATTTCAAGTCAAGTGCTATGTCTGCAACGGTGTTCTGTTCTGTGTTGGATACGAGAGATTACTGTTATCTCATTTCACGCGCAGCATAGGACATTCGACATTAGTTTATCAGAAGTTCAATAAAATAAAAACCGATCAAGTTACCATTAAGTTTTTCTGTCCCGACTACTGATGAATTGAATTATTCATATAAAAAATGATCTCTGTAATCTGTGTTGATGTAAAGTTTCATCACATTTTAAACAGATTTGCTTGCTTGGTGTGGATGAATGGTATGCAATATGTAAAATGAAGTACAGACAATGAATTTTTATAATCCCATTCTAACGAACAGGTGTCATTCTCGATCAAACCTTATCTAATTGGGTTTGTACGACTACGAGTATCCACTTGAGAATGAAAATTAACATTTATTTTCTATAAACCATAAAATGAATAATGTCATGAAGTATGTTTTAAAACTTGGTCAAATCCAAGGTGAATTGTAACTGAATCCAAGTTTTAATTGTCCATTAAAGCTTCCAGTACACAACCAAACCAGCAATGAAATCAAATCAGCAAGGTCGAGCACAGAAATTCTTGTCCATTTAAACACTTTAAATCAACGAAATTGCAAATACGGCAGATTTATCGATCCAGCTTCAGATGACGCCACGACGACCTTTGAGGTCAAAACTAAGCAGAATCGAGACGACCTGAATGATATGCAAGACAA
>JAQIWQ010000831.1:0-13488 GCA_034695825.1 Folsomia inoculata
CTTTTCCGTTAAATGTCGTTTTGCATAGTAGGAGTGACTCGCTTCATCGTAAACTTGTTTCACTACATAAAAAAACATTGATATTAATTAAATTCTTAACCCAGCAACCACACACAACCACCCCCACATTAGAGAAACATTTATACCTTTTCCCATTTTTTTATAATTTTTATACACTTTCCCCTCAAAAGGTTGCAAGTTGACTTTCTCCTCGATAACCTTCTCTCCACTATTTCGAGCTTCTTCATGCCTCTTTGCAATTGCACAATTAAATACGTGCCATCGCTGAAGGTGATTCATGCAATCGGGACACAACCCTGTGTTTAAGGGTGTCCCCTTTACCTAATAAAATACAATTTCATTATCAATATCACCAAGATTAGTTGAAATTGATATAAATGGATACAAACCTCAAGGTTTAAATGAGTAATGAGGACATCAATATGGTAATAAAGTGTTTTAGAAGAATCAAAGATATCTTGGGTGAATCTTCTTCGACGAAGACATACAACACATCGTCTAGTTGGGATATCTTCATCTTCTGAACTACTTGCCTCATCTTCATCTCCACCAGGCATCTTCATCAACATTTCCATCTAATCTCTGCAACAATTTTCATAATTTAACAATATTTAATGGATAATATTTAAACTTTAGTCTTGTTAAAATCCATCCACTCACTTAAAAATCAACGTATAGAAATAGTATCACTTATCATGATATCACGATAATCAAAAATTAATAACTAAAAATTCATGAGGAAACACAACTGGACACTTTTAAAATTAAAATTGAACTTGTTGCAAACTAGGACATTTTTCAGATGGATTGATTTAATTAAAAGTTAAAATTGATACATTTTCGAGATAGAATACTAGTAGAAATTGTCCCATGATGTTCTATTAAAAAAGTGTTTGAAAATATTAATGCCATGCTTAATTCATAATTTGTAGTGATGATGGATGGACTCCATAAAGTTTGTGTTTGATGAGGCTGAGGTTTTTGGAACTTGGTAGAAGCTAGGCCAGGAGGAGAAACCTGAGATGTTTTCTCTCTAGTCGTGATGGATGAAATGAGACCTAACTTTCTTTCTACAAAAAAAGACATCAATTTTATGGAATGTCAAAGTTATCTTAAAGTTTGTATAATCAATTTCTAAGGGAAGGTATAGAAGTTACTGTCAACAATCAATGAATGGGTAAGAAATTAAATGATCTTTGAGACGAGATTATGGTGGATGATTGCGCATTATTAATACAATACAAGTTACATTTTGGTTTGAGACAAAAAACATTGCTTCGAAATCTATGCAATTATTTTATTACACATTTGAATTATGTATAAAAACAAGAAACGAATTACATTTGTTGAAGATGCCTCGTGTAAAGAGTGCAGGTCATTCAGCAAATAACTCCTTGACTTTAATACGATTTGATTCTTGTCGTTTAGGGTCGTAAACGGGTATAAGTAGGAGATCTTGTAAAGAAATGTTATGTTTATCCGAATTAGCCGTTTCTAATTTCCAAAGGGCTGAGCAACATTCGCCTGAAATACAAATGTTTCTTAAAACTTAAGTCGCTTTCGATGGGAGGGAATGTCTCAGCTCTCAAGGGTGAACAAGAAAAGTAACAATCATCAGTATAACATTCAAATTGAACCAAGATTTATTCTGGGAGAAAACTTTGACTAGTAGATTATGTGACCTTCTGAAGTTCTTTTGAATTCATAAAGAAAACTGCATACAAATTTTGGAGCGAGTATTTAGTACACTATACTAACGATAAACAGTATAAATGTGAGCAACGCCACATAGGAACTATTTTCAAACAATAAAAAAACATGAACACTTTTTCAGTAGCAGTATGTTCGCATTTTAGTCTGCAAGCCATCTTAAATGGTTTTTAGATACTGACTCGAGAGACTGAGACCTTTCCCAGTATAAAGAAATTCTTTTGCCTTACTTTTGAATCTGGAAACTTCCTCCTTAGATACATTTCTCGCTACATTTAAATGTCTTTCAAGTGGATTTTGAATGTACAAAGGCCCTGCATCCGGTTTTCCCAAAGCACTTCCAGTAATCAATGAGACACCTTTTGTGTGGAAATCAAACTCTGAATAAAATTCAAAGAATTCGAACAACAGCTCGGCCACGGATTCCGTTGGACATTGCGGACTAAAATGTTTCAAAATGCGGTCTGTTTGGCGCATAAATGTGCAGTCTATTCCATCCGTTGTTATTCGAAGGTCTGAAGAATCTGAAAGAATGCGGGAAAGCAATGATTAGCCATAAATTATGGTCCAGGATATTCATTCAAATTATTTACCTGGATTGTTAAACAAAACATCAAGGGTCGGAAGGATTTTCTTGTGTTGAAGAAAATATATTAAAAGCAGGACGAACATAAAGTTTGTTGGCTGTCGACCAGGAACCGGATTTGTAATTTTTCTTGCCGACGCCCATGATCGAATCGCAAATAGTAACGTTGAAAATCGCGGATCCAATTTCGTCATAATATAAATTATCTCAGACATGTGCACACCACTCCTGTAAAATGAACAAAGTCAGAACTCATCCATTATAATTTAATTGGAAACGACGTTCAACTTACGAATTTGTCATGGACAAATCACACTGAAGCTCCGTATAATCGCTCCAAAACCTTAGAATTGGCACTCTAGCTTGGAGGATTCTTTGAACGTGAGTACATCCTGGTACGCACAACTGGATTATGTCTGCAATCGTTTCCATTATCCTCTGAACTTGAAACCTAGCATTTGAGTTGTTGCCACTAGTATGCATTTTTGATTGAAATATTAGTCGTCTTTCACTATCTTTGGTTTCAACGATTTGACTAGCCGTAAAAATCTCCTTCTGCAATTATAACAAAATAGTGTAATGTAAATCAAACTCTTAATTTTAGCTACCTTGTCTGGTAGAAGCACTAAATCCAAGTCCGCAGATTGTCGCCCTATCCCTGAAACTGTTGATCCAAATGGTAGAACACATCCTTGAGGGAAAAGCGCGTGACACGAGGCTTCAAGTTGAGATGCAATGAAAAATCTAATTCTAATCCCAAGATCAGACAACCTCAAAGACTGTTCCAACACTTCCAACTGTTGGTTTAACTATGAATTCAGAAACATAATAAAAATTAAACCATTGGATCTTTCCATCTATAATCACATTACAATTTAACCCGACCAATCTTACATTCTTTCCTTTACCAAAGTCCACAATAGCATCTGCCGTCAATTTTTCGGATTCAATCCCATCCAAATCCACGTCTTGTGTCGACATGGATAGAGCACCACCTTTCCCCTTGTTTGCTCGTAATGAAGATTTCTTCCCCTCCTTCCCATGTTCAGCTGAGGATGTAAACCATGTCATGGCCGTGGTGTATGGAACTGTCCCCTCAATATTTCCAGCAGTTGTTATCGCCTTAAGAAAATCTTCTCTACTTTCAAATTCAGCAAGTAGCCAGTGAAATTCTCCTCCTTTTGAAGCCAGGGGCGAAGCCGGGGGCCCAGATTTCCCTTTGCTTGGAATACTATAGTGGTGCAGGGATTGTAGTGGACCATAGTTGGATGACAAGTACTCTCTCACCTCAGGACATGCGTTTAGCTCTTGGACCTAAAGCAGAAGACATACATTTTAAACGATACACAATGATACCCTTGATCGCCTTTTGCTTTACGTTTTAAGTAATAGTTAAATAAAGTAGAAAACAACTACCTGAATGAGAATAGATTTTTCAGCTTGATTACGACGAAAGGCTAAATAGTTTTCAAACTTTTGTGGTTTTGTACGATTGTTATTGCTGCTACTACCGTTATAATTTCGATTGTTATGTTGGTTGTATGAGATTTTTCTACCGGTTGTGATTCTCAGGACCGTTGGTATTTTACGAAATATCGACATTTCCTCCAAATTAAAACTCTAGCTGAAATAATTTGTTCGGAGAAATTATCAAGGTTTTTGGTAAATGTTGAAATTTAAAATAATGTAAAAATGAAAACCAAAAATGAGGAGTCCGAACACATATTATCAAAGATCTGCACCACCGTCTCAATTCCCGCAAATATAGTATCCTTTTTAAAGGAAATCTCATTCTAATGTGGATTCTGACTTTTTGGGCTAATTGGCAAACAAACTGGACAAAAGTTGGCCACCATTAAACGGTTTAACAACCTCTGTCTGGGGGCAATGATTTTGGGGTATGGTAAAGACCAGATTCTTTTGTCAGGTATTTTTAGGATTTTTAGCCAGCCTTAAATACTTTCAAGTCAAATAGGTTGGCCAAACACTTCACTATTTTATGACGATAACCAGAAGTCGGAGTTAGGTGATGATTGACGCTGCATGGTTGGCAGGGACGGTACTTGCATTGCCATACATTCTCATCTGCAGTCTACCCCCAGGTCAACAGCTCCGCCAAAGTCTCCACGTACTTTTCACTATCCCTTAAACCGCCCTTGGCTACCTTTCCCCTTGGACTTTGCATGCTATTATACCCCAGGATGTGCCACGCGAAATAGTGAACGTAAGGAAGACATCATTTTGGGGTAAATAATAAAATATTGTAAAATTGGCTTAAACGGGCAGCAAAGGAAGGCCAATACTTCAGTTATTGTTTAAAATGTTCACTAATCGTTTCCCTTCCACATCGTTTGGTAGAACTGACATCAGCACAGAGTAAGAGGTCCAAGTTTGTTCCTCAGTACTTCATTTGAATCGTTTTAATGACTTTTTTCATGATTGTCGTAGAGGACTATTTAAGCACATGTACCGAAACTTGACCGTTTAGTGGGGTGCCAAAAGTAGTGCAAAGGGTGATTTGGATGAAATGATAAACGAACAGATGGCGGAAGCAGTAGCGGCGCACTATTGTCATTCCAAAACAATTACTTGCGACACGACTCTAATTTCTACGTAACGTTTCTCACAGGACGAATGAAAGCGGCGTAGTCGTTTCAATGTGTCTCTTCATCGAACCGTCAGCCAAGAACTCCCCTTGTCGTTTGCCCCCTCAACCTCAACTTCACTTCTAAATGCATACCCACTAACCGTTAGCTCAAATTGTCATATCCACCATGGTTGTTTAGTGCTGATTTCATTCTAATTTCTCATTACTTATCTTGATAAGGGCTATAACTTTAAACTATTTCTCGTCGGCATGACAATTAAAGGAATCCAATTTATTTTGATTGTACTTTCAACAACATATTGCTAACTGCTTGAGGAAAACGAATGGTAGACTAAAACATTTGAACTTCAAATAATAGAATTCATAACATGGATTTAAAAATTTTATAATTGTGCTGCTGGGGTTAGTTTGGTTGGGTTGAGTTGAGACTGATGGAGCCAAACACGTTCATTTTGGCAGACATTGTTCCGTAGCGAATAGTAACCATTTGGTTTCCAAAGTGGATTCTTTTTCTTCCTGTAATTAATGTACAAATTTCATAATTTAAGCACAACGTAACCACCTCATTTTTATCATCAATTAAGTTTGATTATCAATTACTGAAATCATACCCTGATGAATAAAGAGATGTCGCACCGCAGGTTCCTCCTCCACATTAAAGTCACCGCTGTTCGTCTTCCCACAGGAACTAGCGGTAGCAGTAACATCAATTCCAGGGGATGATATTTTTGCTCCCGTCTCAACCAAACAGTTCTTAACTTCATACTCATTGTTTTGTCCAAATATTGCTCTACAAAAAAATATATTCATGAAACAACAGGTCCACGAAACGAATCTTGTTATACATAAAATAATTTTGAAAAAGATACCGGACACCGCCACTTGACAACTGTGTAATGGTCATCCCCAGTAGGCCTAATTCATAATGCTGATTCTTTTCCTTGTCCACCCAGTGATTAATATTGTCCGGATGAATGATTTCCCGTGCTCTAGCCACATTCTGTCCCCCAGTTTTTGCTTTGTGTAAGAATGCATCAAACTCTAGTTGTGGACTGACATCCCAAAGTGGTTTTTGAGAGGAGGATAATCCATGTTCGCCAAGTTTATGAACAAATTCTGAATTCGAATTGCAAAGTAGTATTGAATTTTTCTCAACTAATGAGAAATAGGCCGTCTGAACCTCTGGAGTTCGAATAACGAGTCCCGTTCTGATAGGTGACTGTACAATTGAAGATGTTGGATGTGCCAAGGAAGAACAGTTCCCTTCCGGATTCAGCACAACAATCACAGTCATTTTCGGATTTATGAGCCTCACAATCTTATTAACTGTTATATCCATGCTGTAGCCATGCTCGAATTTGATATGGATTACACCATCAGAACAGACGAATGCTTCTGGTGGAACCCTGCGACCAATAAAGCTCCAAAATTCACCTTGTTCAAGTTGTCCTCGAACAATAAACTCTCCCAGAACTGAGTACTCGTGGATAAACACTGGTGGGTGTGTCTCCTCCCGATTTTCGTCATGCCCCTGACCTTGTTCACCATCCCCCTGACCTTGTTCACCGTCCCATTTGTCACCATCCCTCTGACCTTGTTCACCATCCCATTTGTCAGCATCCCCATTGTAACCCTGAGGCACTACTCCTACACTACAACCGCAACTGATACGTACGGATGGTTCCGGCTCACTCCATGCCTGCATCTGCTCGTTCATTGTCACCTCCATTGAAATGCCAGTACCTTAAATACCGATTTCCAAAGTTAAATACTCGTATTGAAAATTTTCTTTGCAACCTCGACATTACAATATAAATTCCTACTCCCCTGCAGAAATTTCTAACCCATTCACCACTAATGCGATGGCACAACAAGATTCTCCAAAATTCCACCCTAATAATCATGTACCCAACTCGACAAATGGGACAGATTTGTCATTGTTTTCTATAAAGCTCATGTTTAACAAAGTTGTTTGAACAAGAGGTTAAGAAAACGGAACCTTGTCGTCCTGAGTAAAAGTGGAAGTTAATTAAGGTGAGTGGAATGTATGCATGTATTGTGGGGGGTTGACCCAGCTGTTAAGCCAAGCCCAGCCGCGGAGGCACCCGAACTTGGGCCTAATTATCCCCATCCTACATTATTTCCAAGGCTATAGGATTCTTAGTCTCTTCACAGTAACTATATTTATCTGGGGACGAGATCAGATGAGTTATGCCATGATTAAGAAACCATTTAAGGGACATGAAAGAGACATGGGGGAGAGATTTCCATACGTGCATCTGTTATGCACAGCTCACTCAACTCGGCTTTAAACCTCTATCGAGCATGCTTCTCCCATTTCCACGCTGGATTTATATCGTTACTGTATGGCGCTTTGGATGCAAATACAAACATTAATAAGTTTGTATGCTCTACCCACTCAACAGCTGGACTCCCGGACCCAAACTGGGAAGCCACAGAAGATGCTTATAAAAGTAGTGCGGTCTTTGTAGGAATTGAACTTAGGTGCACTCTCCATCATGCACCAAAGCCAATACCACTACCACACCTCCCCCTCAAGGTGAGTGGAACTGGAATTAGGCACCTCCGTACTTTGAGAAGGGAGAAATAGCCGCATTTTGCTAAAAATCTTGACACAAATAACTCGGTTAAAAATGAACATTATAGAAAACGATCTCGTTGGTTTAGTAAGTTATTGTGGAGTGGTTGTATTTTGAAGTAATTATGTACCATCGCATCAGGGCTCCTATACTATGCTAATTGTTACTCCCACTGAATTGCTAATACCCTGAAACCAAATTTCCAAAGTGAAGGACAAAGGACAACCCATACATTAAAATGAAGGCATTGAAGAGTAGATTATGCTGACATTACAAATTGCCCATTAACATGCTTCTAAAACCTAAAAATAATGTCCGACAATTTGCCATAAAAAAAATTGTTGATCTTTGTTTTTACAAATTATGTAATTTCATATTTCAAATGACTTGGATTCAAAATAATGTTTTTGCTCCAAACTGGTGGCCATTATATATAATACCTATACATATTCCTAACCTCTCCATGACCTTTTCATTTGATCAACTATGACGATTTTGATTTTTTCAAAATATCTCCCATTTTGTTATATTTTAGAAGCATTTTAACTGGAAATTTGTAATGTAGAATTAATCTACTCTTCAATACCTTCATTTTGATATATGCACTCGATTTTGGAAATTGGCATTTAAAACAAGGAGGGTATTACCGCAGCATTGTAAGGTGGCCAACATTAGCACCTTCTGTTTGCTAGTTAACCCAAAATGTCACCAAACTCATTGCAAGTTGTCGCCACCCAGTGAACTTTGCCCCTTCATTGTAAACTTATCGCACCTTAAAGTTGTCGCCCCGTCAGTTGGCGCAGGAAATTGTTTAGATTAAGTTTATCCGTCAAAAACAGAATCTTTGCACTTTAGAGTGAGCATCCATGCAGGCGATTGATACAACTACCCGGGTTGAGGGCGACAATTTCACAATAAAGGCGACGGGCCAAGGTTCAATGGGCGATGACGACAACCTTTCTTACATTGAAAGAGTATTGAAAATGTCAAAAAGTGTCAAAGTGTCACCTGTTAATGGTCTCGTGTGGCACTGCTTAATTATATTATCGTATTTGCTTAATGTTGACTGCAGCTCAACTGAATGAAATGACAGAAAATTTAATTAATCTGCGGCTCAGTGAAGAAATTTTCTCCTAAGAAAGCAGACAAGTGAAAATGACTGAAAAATGCATGATATAGGGTTTGCAGGACAACGAGTTGGGTAACTTTGTTATTTCTAACTTGTAAAATGGTTGAGTAACATGCATACAGTGTGTGAACCAATTTTCTAGTAGTACCTTCACTCTCGTCATATAACCATCACAGCCCGCACCACATGTACTACCCCACCCACCTGTTGATCATACATAATTGTAGCAACAGACAGAAAGCACAGGAACGAGACGACATTCAACGTCCATCCCATCATCATCATCAACTTCAGTAGTGCAGTCTAACAAATAAAGTCCAGTCCACTTTACTAGAGTCCCATTAGGACCAGTCCAGTCCCAAAGTGCTCCCACAGCGGGAATGCTTCCCAGCCCTATTCTACCACAACAATTAACGAATGATTTAATGCTGCTCCCTTGCATATTTTATTTTACCTCCTCCTCCTCTTTTAACCTAAGAAATAGTAAAACAAACACAAGGGGAGGCTATTAGTTAGTGGTTCATTAGGTATTCCGGTCAAAAAATGTCAAGATCTACTGACAAAACAAAGACCAGTGTCAGCTTCGTAAGAAAAATATTTTTAAGGATTTTGTTTAGTCATCGTTTAGTCAAAGCTCAATCAATGAGATAAATAATTGACGTTTTGGTGTAATTTGTGTTTTTACAGCTGGACAAATTGGGTCTAGGAGGTGGGACTGGGAAAGGCAGAAAACATCATTCAGCACTAGCAAGACCACATTCTGAAACCGATTTTGGGGAACTTGAAGAAATGCAGGGTGCAAAGGAAATCATATTAACGGATCGACAAGTTGAGGACCAGTTTCAACAAATGTTGGACGATATGAACTTATCAGAGGAGAAGAGACAGCCACTATTGGAACAAAGTATTGAGAAAAAGAGGCAGTTGTTATCCATGAGAGAGAAGGGTTATACAACGGTGAGTCAACGAGAAGGGTTAAGAATGAAGAACATGATACTTTGCTAAATTTGTATAGTAAATTGAGAATAGGGATGGATGGATGAAATTGATGAAGTCATGATGATGTCATAAATAACTAATGATGATTTTCATGTGTTTTTATAGACTAAAAGCAAATTGGACACACCAGGGGATTACATAAACGCTTTGAGTCGAGAAAGCAGAGCAAATCTAAGCATTTCTAAGATTGCGCATATAACCGAATCTCTAAGGATTACCTTGTCCAGTCATCCGGTATCATGGGTCAGAAGATTTGGAGGTGGTGGATTGGAGCTCATATTGGATGTATTGAATGATGTGTACAGAGCGCAAACTGACAAAGGCTACATTAGTGAGCAGTATAGTAAAATTCAACAAGGTTAGTTAACTGTAACATGAATTTATAAATTTAAGGTTAGGATTCATGAAGGTTTGCCTGATTTATCTGATGATTTGATTTGCTTTGAATTTATGAAGAGTGTCTGAGATGTCTGAGAGCCTTTATGAACAATACGTATGGGTTGAAGAGAGTGTTTGAACAAAAGGAAGTATTCATTCTGGTTGCAAGATCCCTTGATCCACTACGACCAACTGTGATGCAAGAAGCTGCCAAGTTACTCGCTGCGATATGTATTCTTCTTGACGTTCAGGGCCATGACCGAGTATTAGAGGCCATTACAATAGCGGCGGAAAATCAAAGTCGGGATCGATTTTCACCAATTGTTCAAGGTGTCAATCAAAAGGAAAGTGATTCTACGAGAGTATGTTGCATGCAGTTAATCAACGCCATAGTCAACATGCCAGAGGACTTTGAATTCAGAATATTTCTAAGAAATGAATTTATGCGAGCTGGGTTATATGGAATGGTTGATGAGCTCAAGAAAGCAGCGTCACCTGATTTGGCTATTCAAGTAGAAGTATTTCTCAAACACAAGGACGAAGATTATGAAGAACTTTCAGAAAAGTTTGATTTGATTCATAATGATTTAGAAGATACTAATCAGTGCTTTGAAATTATACAACATTTAATAGCCGACACACCCGCGGAGCCATTATTCCTGGCAATATTGCAACACTTAATTTGTATTCGTGATGATCATCTCATCAGATCCGCTTATTTCAAACTTATTGAGGAATGCGTCGCTCAGATAGTGCTACATCGCTCGGGATATGATCCAGATTTCAGGGCAAAGAAATTTGAAATTGATGTTGATGGTTTGACCAATCTTGTTGTGGAAAAGCTCCGTGCAGCAGATGAAAAAAGGAACGACGAACTCACGGCCAAACTTGAGGAAGCATTGACTCAGAAACAGGAAGCGGATGCTCAGATTGAACACCTTAAACGGCAGTTAACCGAGCTACAAAATGCAGTAAAGAATGGAGGACTCATAAAGCAATCGGACTTTGCCTTTGCCCAAGGTCAAGTTGCACAAAATTTGAGACCTGGTGCTCCCGCTCCTCCACCCCCACCTATGCAAGGGATGGGGGGTCCACCACCTCCACCGCCACCATTTCCTGGAATGGGCGGTCCACCTCCACCCCCACCATTTCCTGGAATGGGAGGTCCGCCACCTCCACCTCCCATGATGGGTGGGGGTCCACCTCCCCCACCACCATTTGGTGCTGCTGGTTTCGGTCCCCCAGCCCCTTCAATGCCTAAAATAGAAAAGTTACCGTACGGTATGAAGCCAAAAAAGAAATGGACATTGGATGCTCCAATGAAAAAAGCCAATTGGAAGACCATTTCTCCAGGAAACTTAAAGGAAAATTCTTTTTGGGTGAACGTGGAGGAAGAGAAACTTGCATCTCAAGACATTATCGAAGGTTTATATCGGTTTTCTACCAAACCAGCTGCAAAGGCCAAAGACGACCGAGACAACGGGGTATCCATTAACGGGAAGAAAATCAAGGAGTTGCGTGTGCTTGATGCAAAATCCGCCCAAAATTTATCCATATTACTTGGAGGATCTTTGAAACACATGACATTTGAGGAAGTGAAGACATGCATATTAAAATGCGATCCTGAAGTTCTAAGCGGCGCTCTTCTGGAACAGTTAATTAATTATTTGCCACCACCCGATCAGTTGAAACGCTTAGAAGAATTACAAAGTTGCTACGATGAACTTAGTGATGCGGAACAATTTGCAGTTACAATTTCCACTGTTAAACGTCTCGTGCCACGATTAAAATCCATGAAATTCAAGTCCCAGTATCTAGATGCAGTACAGGATACTAAACCCGGTATTGTTTCTGCAACTGCTGCCTGTGAAGAAATAAAAGCATCCAAGAAATTAGCCAAAATTTTAGAGCTCGTCCTCTTAATGGGCAACGTGCTGAACTCTGGTTCCCGAAATGGTCAAGCCGTAGGATTCGAAATTTCATATTTACCCAAGCTGTCAAGCACAAAGGATTTAGAAAACCGTCAAACTCTACTTCATTATTTGGTGGAAAAAGTTGAAGTAAAATTTCCAGACGTGCTCAATTTCAACGAGGAACTAATCCATCTAGATAAAGCTGCCCGTGTCTCGGTCGAAACAATCTCAAAGTCCTTGAGATTAATGGAAATGGACCTTAAAAATTTAGAAACGGATTTAAAACATTCCCGTGTCCCACAAGGACCTGATGACAAATTTCAAGACATCATGAGTAGCTTTGCCATCGAAGCTCGTCAACAGTGCTCCATTCTTACCCAAATGTTCAGTAAAATTGACACCCTATACAGTGACCTCGCAGATTTCTTTGTCTTTGACAAAACAAAATACACAGTTGAAGAGTTTCTTGGAGACATCAAAGGTTTCAAAGACCAATTTGTACAAGCACACAAAGACAATGTTAAACAACGTGAAAATGAAGAAAAAATTCGCCGTGCAAAAGAAGCCAAAGTCAAACAAGAGCAAGAAAAGCAAGAGCGAATGGCACGAAAGAAGGCATTGGTGGACATGAATTCAGGCGATGGGGATAATACCGGTGTGATGGATAATCTATTGGAAGCACTAGCAACTGGACAAGCATTCCAAAAAAGAAAACGACCTCCAAGAGAACGGAGCGGCGATACAAGACCAGCACTTAATCGGAGTAGATCTAGATCAAATATTATGGTCTTATCCCCCTCAAGTACAAGGGAGATTGAAAACTGTGATCCTAAGCCCGTTAAAAATCATACTTCAAACTGGAACTAGAAATTTTTATTTATTTTTAAAAATACACTCGGTTGACCTTCTAAAATGACCAGACCACCAGTATATAGTCAGTGAAAAATGACATTCCAAATGTAATTAATTAATACTTAAGCAAATCATTACATTCTATTCTATTTAAAACATAACATCTACATTATATATTTAATCCTACGACGAACAAGAAATCTTATGAATGTATAAATTTATTACTGTGTGGCCTTAAAAGAAAGAAAACTGAACCAAACCAATACAATATTTATAGCCTTCGTATTTAACAATATTATATTGTATAATATATATCATTAATTACGCATTTGTATTTTAACATAACTGATAAAGCAATGTAATGTATTAGTGTAATATAACCCAAGTACAATGTTGATTATGCAACGAAATTTATAGTAAATTGTTATTCTTATTATTATCTAAAACTACATCCTTTATCATTAAGCGTCAACATTTTCATATCATTCATTCATTCATGCCTTCAATCATCAATCACCATCAGGTACCTTCATTATGTTCAAACCTCCAAAAATATAAATCATTTCACATTTTTAGTGATTATTAGCCATTTTTACAACTACCCTGTTGCTGTAGAAATCAAGTTTTAATCCAATCCGTACCTCCTCCTCCCCCTCGTCCTCCTCCTCCTCCTCCACCTCCTCCTCCCCCTC
>JAQIWQ010000832.1:0-13482 GCA_034695825.1 Folsomia inoculata
TTATGACCTAAGCTATCGAATGAAATCAGTTTGAACCAAATCCGGACTTGGCAGTACTTGAGGTTCCCTCGTAAGTGAAAAGGTAGTCAAAAGTATAGTTTGTCAAGAATACATTAATTTTCTTGTCTAGTCTGCTGTTTAACACAGAATTGGAATATTAATGCACAAAGGAATATAAATGAACTACAAACAATTCGAGGGCACGTAAAGGGTGGACCAATGGGTCAATGACCTGGACCTTAATAACAAAAATTTAATTTCTTTAATTCCTTGTCCTAGTGATAAAATTACAGATACAAAATTTCTTACCATCCTCCTACTGTCCACGACGTTTATGGATATTTTTCTTGAAAACTGTTCTGGCCGTGAGCTGTAGAGCCCACCCAATTCATCCCACAAATTATTGCAAAATGCAGACACAGGATCACCACTATTCCTTCCTCTACATGACGACCCCGTGGAAGAGGACGGTTTTGTTTTCGCCACACCAAACTCGGGACAAAAAACACACCATTTCCATCATTCACGACAAAGTAATCTTGTAATCGACAAAAATAAAGGCACTTTCAGTGCAAAAACTACATCCAGACTTGCCAAAAAAAAACAACAGCAATTATCTACGTTTTCTTGACATCAAACCTATAACCAACAATTGTAGACAAGACTTATTTTATTTTCCTTATTTTTGCAGAGCAGATCAAACACAAGAAGACTGCAGTTTTGCTATATTCTATCCCTTTGTTCACTTTTATCGTTTTAATATATGAAAATCCATTCAAACAGCACATCCGTCCTTCGTTAGCTGTACTGTACTCGACATTAGGTTATGTAGCCAAATATAATTAATCAGCCTGGAGTACACTAACTAAAAAATAAATGTATGCAATAGTAGTGATAATCCCATCACGGTATTTAACCCATAATAGTATGGGACCCATACCACATTTAAACAGGTTCTGCAGTCGGTGGTTAGTGTAGGCATGTTGGACACGGCATGGGTTGGAGTATGGATGATTCACTTTATAGGAATAAGAACACTCATGCAAAATGGATAAGTCATTCCTAACCCAAGATGTATAGTGTGCCCAAGTGCATTACATACAATTCCAAGACCAGAACAGATAAAAACCATATGTTCTCTTCCATTTAATACCATCATCATTTCATTAATTACATTAATTGCGGATTATACATTAATTCAGATTAATTCAGATTATTCATTAATTCGGATATTCTTTAATTACGGATTATTAAATACAAGGAAATCAAAAGGTAAATTTTAAATTATTTCATCATTTCGTCTGCATTTGTAGAAACCCCAGAAATATTTATCTTATAGTTGTGGTGATGGTTAATTTTATTATGCGACTTGCAGGCCGTTGGTGCGCGATTTCGGACAAAATGTCGTCGATCCTGGGTCATTCATCGCCCTGATTGTAAATGTCTACCCTACCATCCCAGCCTTGGCTGTTTTCGTCTTTGAAACTGGAGAGTATTTTTAGAAATTTAATTTTAAATGTTATCGACACAAGTATAATTGAATTGCGTAGACAAGATGATATTATTTGAAAGAGAAATATTGTCTCTAACATTCACCAAACCTTGTAGGTTATACACATGCAACCATTCATTTTACCTGTTGGAATTCTCAATAAATTTAATCAAGTCGTGTATGTTGAAATGTAATTCACAATTTTTGAATGCAGATGTTCAGAAATTTTCAAACGTCCACCCACTTCAACATGGAACCTGCATGTAGAACAACCAACCTCATCAATCACATTACCAGCAACCTTACTTAATAATGGATTCAAGTTTATGAAAGGTGTTTTACTTTTTGACAAAGTGAGTTTTACAGTTTGAACATTAATAGTATCCGCAGCAAAACAACGGAAAATGCTGTTATTAGGACATATATAAAAAATGCCGGTTAGTGTTGATTGTGTGATGTCGACAATGCTGGAATCTGGGGGAGACGTCATTATCAGATATGTTAGTCGAATTGCTACGCACCTGGACATTCCACAACACGTTTCGAGCCCCTGGTTCAGGGCTCACCACCTATTGGGACTGGGGACGCACGATCTCTTTAAAAATATTTTGGAAACTTGGGTGGTACAGAATGAGGAAGAAGCTAACATTGGTAGACTGACAAAGATCATGGAAGATATGCAGCTAATATCAGTATCTGGTTAGTTTTTCAATGACCTTTAATGTCCTTATAACAGCGTTCTTTGATACATTTATTGTTAGAATCCATATCGGAGCTGGGCAACTCGGAAACTCCCATCATTCACTCCAGCACCCGAAAACCGCATATTTCCGGCTTCACTCATGTCACAAACTCTAACGCAAATTCCTTTTCGTTTGGCGTCAAACCACCCATCCATCAATTCGTCGGTCGTGCAATTGTACTCAAGGAACTCAACGACCACTTCATCGACCAAACACAAAAATGCGTCGTGATCTATGGAATTGGTGGACAAGGGAAGACTGAATTATGCAAAAAATTCATACACGACCTTATCACTGCCAATTCATCGCATCCAGCTGTCGTATGGCTACCGGGAGAAAATGTTCACGAATTGACATCCAGGGTATCAAAACTCGCACATCGTCTGCCAATCTCGACACATGACGAAGCAGGAAAACCATTCCCACTGCTCCAACTCTTCAAAAACATTGCCAAACATATTAAGAACTTCTCATCCCCACGATGGTTAGTTGTGGTTGACAACATCGATGAAATTTACCCCGAATTAAAGAAGATGATCCAAATCCTGATTGACTATCAAGCATTTGTTTTGATAACATCCCGAAGAAATGATATTTTCCCAGGAGCAGTCACTCCTTTAAAACTTGAAACTCTAGCCCAGTCTGATGCTATGCTCCTGGTAAAAACCTCATTGAAAAATACAACACATGATGATGCAACCCTACTTTGCAATAAAATTGGAAACCATGCCCTTGCCCTTCAACAATCATTGGCCTACATTCGAATGCAGGCCCAGATAAGTACAATCGGCTATGCCTATGGCATTTCACACTTCCTTCAAGAATTTCAAGAAAGTCAAAAGACAATCTTGCAGCATCCTGTGGAACTTGTCAACTACGACCACACAATCCACGCCATTGTTCGTACAACCCTGGACTCCATTTCCACAAAGTATGGAAAAGTTGGAAAAATGACTAGAGAACTGGGGATTATTTTGGGCCTGGTCAATCCCGATGGGATCCGTTTTAATACTCTTCAAAAGCTGCACAATATTTACACCGAAAATAGATCGAAACCAATGCAGTTTAAATTCATTTGGCCTCAATGGTGGCTTCGGTTGTTTGGTAATGGAGGACAAACAGCAGGTCATGTTCCGCCACCTTCTACGTATGCCCAATCCCAATTGACTCGCAACGATATTCGAGAAGCTGTTTTACTGCTGGCAAAGTTTTCCATGGTGAGTTTAAATGGAGAAGTGGTGTCCATCCATCGTTTGGTTCAAATGATTCTGCGTCTGGAGTGCGAATATGAACAGACTATCAATATTTTGCTGAAACACATTCAACCAAAACATCATTCTGTGGAAGAGCTGCGGCAAGGGATATCCATTTGGGAACATGCAGACCCAGAAACTGTGAAGATTTATCCCGGCTTTGCCATCCGAATATTCAGTAGAATGGTTGACCTGTCCCTTATTCTTGAGTTGAGTGGCTTTGCAGAGAAGAACCACACCATTCTCTCCCAACTGCTGGGACCAAATCATGAGGAAACATTAAGCATGGAGTATGCTATAGCCAGGGCTATGGATGAGAAGGGTGACTACGAGACAGCGTTGACCAAGTTGAAAACATTACACGAAAAAATGAAGAGTGTATTGGAGGAAGATCATCCAGCCACCTTGGTCACTGCATCTCTAATTTCTATCGTCCTTTGTCGCCTGAATAGAAACGAAGAAGCATTGGAGTGGAGAGAAAAGGAGTTGGAGTGCAGGGTAAAAGGCCATGGTGAAAACCACACCATTACCAGCAGGAGCAATAAAGCACTAATATTGGAACACCTTGGCCGGGTGGATGAGGCGTTGTCCATCCTTCAAGAGGTACTGGGATGGAGGGAGGTAAAACTTGGATCTTTCCACCCACACACGCTCTTTACACGCCACAACATTGCCCTCATTCGTTTCCGTCAGGAACAGTTTCATGAGGCAATGTCAGAGTTGGAAACCGTTTTGAAATTGAGAGAGGAAGTTTTGGGAGAGGAACATGTCGATACTCTCACCACAAAATCCTTATTGGCCAGGACCAACTGGGAATTGAGGAGAAAGGAGGATGCGATAAGAATGATGGAGGGGGTCCTCGTTTCCCAAGAGAAAGTTCTGGGACCCAATCACCCCCACACAAACATGGCAAGAAACAGGCTCTCCAACTGGATAGAAAAACAAAGAGGAGACATCCCTTGGAATTAATTAATGGATATTGTAAAGATGAGGTTAGTTGGAAACTCCTGACCTTCAAAGAAGGTTAATTTATGAATGACATTAATGTTTTATACTATATTGCAGGAGAACCTTAGAAGAAATCCATCCACACAAGAACAATCTCTTCTTTATCCACTTTTAGTTGCAATACCTTCAACATTTAAAGAGATGAGTCAACAAAGACATAAATATCCCTCATTGCTCTACTTTCTTTATACATTCTTTTTACTGCAATTAAATTATTGAATTGATATTAGTTTCGAAAATATTGTATTATAATTTATTGAAACAAACATCAAGTTTAAAGTTGGCTTAATAATTAAACTCTATAAATCTGGCAGATGACTAATTTCGCATTTTATTTGTATTCACAGACCTTGAAATGCTTATCAATAAAACCCCTAAAGATTTATATGATAGACAAGTTTGAATGCCATGTAATCATTTCCGGGACCGAAACCCAAGTTATTTTAAGAATTAAATAACTACATGTGCATTGTAAATATTTGTTAAATAGGTGGCATGGCATTAAATTTTCTCACGGCATCATTCATTCACAACTGTGTCAACAATATTAGCCTTTAACCTAACCTACTCTATTATTTTATACCTACTTCGGGTAAAAGTTCCATTCTACTTATTCAAATAAACTCTCAATATACATTTACCAAATCTACACAAAACTTCAACAATTAACTTTACGAAATACATGTATTTTTAACATGGGTATCGAAAGCATTTATTGATGTCAAGACATTACTTTGATTCCACTGATTTGCAGCACTTTGCTTCATTTTCATTACACTAATTCGAGGATATCCACGTAAATATGCAAGAATTTTTATACTCTGCAAGTTTATTAATTTAACGCCTTGAAATTCGCATTTTCATGTAAATGCAAACATTTGTAAACTATCCAGTTACTGATGTTACATACAATAATATCTAGCAGTAAACGTTAACTTGACCCGTGATGATATGAACATCCGCCTTGAGAATACAGCAATACTGCATTGGTGGGCAAGTCTGGGTGACGGCAACTAGTCCATAGCCACCTCCACCAAGGACTATCAAATTATTGCAGCAAACGCGGTCCATGACTTTGTCGTCGTAGCAGATACCATCCGCCACGAGACCATCGCGGGGATGAATGCTAACGCGGTCACAGTTAGGGTGCACGGTGATCAGTTGATGGATGGCAGGGTAACGTTCGGTAGTCCTAAAATATTTTACAAGAAGGCTTTTAGTCATGTGCATGAATACATTTGCATGCTTTTGGTTGCGGTACATGTTGGCAAAATAATGGGGGTGGGAAGTGTGGTGGGAGTTAGGGTGGGAGTGGGAGTGAGCGTGGTGGTGGTGGATGTCGTCGTGTCGATGGGGGTTGACGTTGTGTTGATTACGGGGGTTGTCGTTGTCGTGATGGTGGTGATGTCCACTGGGGTCGCACTAATCGCAGTTGTGGTGGTATCCACTGCTGTGGTCGCACCAATCGTGGTGGTGGCATCTACAGGGGCCACTTCAGTCGTAATCGCCTGCCCAGTAACAATTAAGACATTGTTGAGGACAACAATCGCCCCCAAAACTTGAAGTTTAGAAACTTCATACCGACTTATAAAATATGCTATTTTTATCCTACTGTTATGCTTCTATCAGTCCAGTTCTCTCCTACCAATTCAATACGGATCCGCTGAATAGAATATTACTCATGGGTGCCAGTAGTGTTTTGGTTGTGATGGACATGACTTTGTAAACTAATCACCTTTTAATGACCTACCTAGCCCCAATCACCTTCATGACTTCCAAAAACTACATGCTTATCGAATAAACCCCATCATCCAAACACCATCACATTATCTTAAGGAATATATTTTAGAAATCAATACAAATTACATTTTTAATGTTTTAGCAGATAATTAGCAAATACTTGAACCGTCGAAAAAGAATCTCATCAACAAAATTCATTCTGGTTTTTAATCACTCAAGCATTAGTTTAACTTTTCAAGCTGACATGAACATTATGGGGTCATGTCACATGGTATAAATTTTGGTGTCATTCATATTAGTAAGAAGGAATGTTTCAACTTTGTTGAAAACAACAATCGTCTAAGACACTCATTTGTCATGAATTAATGTGATGCATGCAATAAAGTTGTAGCTAAAAGACATTCATGATGGCATCTTGAAAATGTTTCCACTACTACAAAAATGACCCACAGCACAGGATTAATTATAACAAGAAATTGATTATCAAAATACTTCATAAATTACCCACCCACCAATCAATGCCCTCTGTTATCCACCAAGTGTAAAAATTTTCTAGTCATTTATAAAATGTTTGCAAGGGTTAATTAATATTAAGTCTGTTTAGAACGTTGTAGCATTCTAATTATATTAATTCTAATTAAGTTAATAATAGATTTAGTACATTGTACTTTTAAGTGCAATGCACACATGCAAATGAGTAAAAGCAAACGTTGCCCATGTATGCAAACCATACATGGAAAAAGAAAGCGTCTCTGCTTACTCTGTTTCCTTCAATGCATCATGTTATGTAAATGATGCATCGTGGCAGCGATGCTACGATGCGAAAGTTGTAACAGTCTAAACCGTCGAACTTGCAATCCGACACATCACATGGCTATACAGTTGGATCACGAATAAGTCGCCAGATTTTACATGCGACCTTTCCATGGCCTTTAAATATAAATTTGACCTCTATATATACGCTCAACACACCTTCAATGGGTGTTGATCGTTGGTTTATCTGATTTGGCTTATTATATTTGCTTTTATAGGTATATATAGAAGCCCCATAATCTGATAGCTAGGTAATCATACAAACCCAAGAAAGTTTTGCAAGTTCTGATATTGCATAATATTTCTTAGGAGGACAAGGCCGAGGTCAAATTTTTACTAAATTTACAGGCTTAGAAAATTTTGGAGGACACCAGGAAACGCGTTTCATCCTCATTTCAGGGATTATTCAACTCACAAGGAGTAAATAACTACAGAATAAAAAGCAGTAAATTGCTCCCGATTCTTTGGGAAAGAACATTGTCTTACCGACTTGTCAAACTTTAAAGGAGCATTATTAACGGATCTCATGGATGTCATGTTTAACAATTTATTGGTAAAAAAACTTGTCAAACTGCTTAAACATACTTACACTGCATACTACTGAAAACTTAGAATCAATGAATATAGCAGTGAATTTGAAGCGCTTTATGCGTAATCTTAGTTTCTAGTCAAATTGAATCATGCAATCAGAACTGAACCTTATATAAATCAGATTGAAGACTCATATTATAAGTAGATTGAAAGATGCAAATTAATTGATTGTATAAAGCATGAAATTATCTTGGATAAATGGTTTTAAAATATTTACAGGTTTTGTTGTTGCTTCTTTTTTATCTCTGCTCCATTCGACCAAAATATGAATCCAACATGTTTTAATTTCTCTGATTCGGTCTTTCCCACCATGGCTTACATTGTACCTTTACTCACTCATATCCCCCTTTGCCCTGCATTTCAGTTTGCCGTGTATGTTACAGTTAATTGAGCGTTAAATTGCGTAAGCGTAAATCTAACCGCGTTGGCATACATTTCAACTAAATCCTGAGAAATCGGGGGTGGGGTTTCTTATGGTAGCGATAGTTAGTGTAGCAGGATGGGGGTTTAAATTTAAAGGTTATTTTATTATACATTGCTCTAATCCAGATTAGTAGTTAAGAAACAAATAATGGTATAAAAAGCAATATTCACAAGCAATCCCATAAATATAATTAAATACCAGATACCATTAAATACTATTGATAACACCTGACAACACAATATCAGTGGTATCCTTATGAAAAATTGGTATTTCCGAATTACTGCAAATACAGTAGCAAAAATTGTTCTTGTCAAGAGCATTTCAAATACAAACGTCAACAAAGACACCAACACACAACCTGAATAAATGATTAGCAAAGAAATGAGATTTTTAAATGAAATATAAGGACTGACGATTTCTTCCGGATATTTTACAAGTGCTCTTCTTTCAAACAAAACAGAAATAAAATAAAACGACTCTTCATAATATTGCCTAATTCCACTTTCATGAAGTTGAATTAAAACATTTTTGAATACTTCGAAAAGACTGTCCTTAACGCTAAAGTGCATATGTTGGACACTTCCAATGTCAGAAATACCATAACATTTGTATTTCCCCTTTAATACTTTTAAGCTCAAAATTTTCACAATATGTGGCAAGCCTGGTTTTTTCAGAACCAGTGATATTTTAGGATTATTCGGAGAGAATTTTGTTTCAAGTGCTTCATGGTAACTAGTATCAAGTTCGATTATCGCCTGCTGATATATGGAATCAATATTTTTGTCTTCAAAGTCTTGCAAAATCTCTACCCGTTGTGAAACGAGTCCGTCAGCTCTTCGTATGTACGTTATTTTATATCCGTTTAGTAACAACTCTTTTAATGATGAGAATGGCTTGTAGATGTCAGGAACAATTAAGTGTGATGTGATTGAATTTCCGTAAAGTGTCAATACGACGATATTCCCCAGAAGGAGCGACATAATGATTAATCTCTCAAACATTTTTGCTGCAACAGTCAGACAATAACGTTTTGCAACCAAAGTTATAAAGTATTTAACAGAAATTTCCAAACAGGAAAAAGAAAGCGAATACGATTGAGGACTACAAATTATGTTATTAATAAAGTGCATTAAAACGAATGCTAAAAATACTACAAATATTGTAGTCAGTAAGGCCACCCAAACTGAAAACTGAAACGGGGATGTCAAGGCCGCAAGTGATATTATTTCGGATTTTAATTCAAAATCACAATAAATAAGATCGTAGCCTCTAAGCTGAACTAGTGAAGGGATGAGTTGGTTTATCTGTATGTACGAGTAGTAAGAAGATGCCATACCGTCAAAGTAGGAACCATAGACAGATCTTCCGACATTGTTTAGATTGTCGATGACAACGAATGTTATATTTGCCAATCTGCTAATAATTGCTCTTGTTCTGACCTCCGTATTACAAAGTAGGGCATGATGTATGGTGTACATTCTACTGTTACACTTTAAAATATTCGAGAGCCTTACAACAGCGCCGAATGCTTCAACAACATTTAATCTCCAGGGTGTGCGAATGCTTTTTGCTAGTGGTGGTATTTCTGTTACATTTCTTTCGATTGCATTGTAAAGTTGCTTACAGTAAGGGCAGAATAAAATTAAATTGGATAATTTGAATTTGTTTATATCTGTGCTTGAATTCACGGTTGAATAGAGCTTGGTAAAGAAAATCCTTGTATTGAAATGATAATCAGAAAGAGTAGCCCACTCACCGTGTAAAGTTGTTGTAATAATAATGAATGTATTAAATGGATGCAGTCTGAAGGTATCCCGCAAATTGTATTGATATTTTTGTCGTCTGTCTCTGTCTTTGATTGCCAACTTGATGAAAAAGTTGATTGTGCAGGTTTCATAATACTTGAAATCCGTCACCAATTTCGGTTCTAAGTCTGTCCAGAAAGCTGCAGAAGCAGAGTCATTATGAGCATTGAATAGAGTGTACACGAGTTGATTTGGCCGATTGCTGTGAATCAGTTTTTCAGTGGTGTCAACGTAAAGTATGTCATCGCTGAACCGCTTAATTTTAAAGACGCAGTCTCCGAAAACCTTGAAATTAAATCCGTTAGTTTTGTCTTCCAAAGTATGGCAGTTAGCAAGAGGAATTGGTGGTAATACACTATATAAAATGAAGAAACGGATCACGATTTGAAGCATTGTTATATTTTTTGTTAAATTGTTGCCAATGATTTCGATATAAAGTTATTAAGTTGGCAAATTGTTAGTGAAATGTGACAAGTCGGTAGTGTTTTGAAAAGTCTGGGTCTGGGTGGCTATGTTCTCAAGAGTATCGGGAGTACTTTTGTCGCTTTCTATGTTGTTGCCTACCTTCCATGAAATGAATAGCAATTTTTTGTTCTCTGAAGGTTTCTCAGCCTGTAAATTTAGGTAATAAAATTTGGCCTTGCCCTACTAAGAAGTATTATGCAATATTGTTACGTCAGAGCTTGCAAACCCTTCTTGAACATACGGGCATGCACCTTGCATTTCCACAAGCCGTCTCCCGTTTTCATTAGCAAAAAATAAGCTAAATAAAATGAACCAACAGCAAACTGGTTAATACATTGCCAACACTTGGAAGGAAAATTGTGTGCAATAAGTTACAAAAGCATTGACGAGGATGCAGTAATGGGCAAAGTTCTACATGAACTAAAATGTCCAAAGTTTGACAGTTTGTTTCAGTCAAGGGATGTAGTACCAGACGTTGAAAAAACTATCAGGAATCTTGTACAAAAAGGCTCAAAGTACCCGAAGCTCGCCATAAAAAGTGTGAAAAAGAGGACAAGGTTGAATTATTTATTTATTTATTTTATGATGATTTATTTATTTTATGATGATTTATGATTTTATATGTAGATTAGTGTGACCTTGTGTTGAAAAGAACTAAATGTTATATACAATCGTCACTTGAATAAACTCACTACAATACAATACAATACAATACAATTACAGAAATCTTTCTCGGGTGTGGAAAACTGGACGAGCTATAAGCTACAATACAGCAAAATTGAACCCGTGACTTTTTGGCAAAAAACAAAAGGCTATTCCCTTACGCGAAAAGAACAAGCTCCAAAATATCTGTGGTTTATCCTCTACCGTTCCGCGGAGGCAGAACCGATTTGCATTTGACACCAGCAGCTTTAAGCCAAAATATCAGGCGTGCATGTGTTTTTCATTCCCATCCAATGTCTAGTCTTATCTTGGTTTTTCATCTCCAATTCTCCCAAGCTGGCATTAAAATTATGCCATACATTTTATACTAGAGGTTTGATACATGATAACCATTGGTCTGAGGTGCATGACGAAAATTATTCTTTCTCTGCAATTTTGACCATGCATTTACTTTGTTGCAGGAATATTTGTTATCGACACGAAATCAATATTATATTGCTACATCAGCATCTAATGCAACAGTCTTGTGGTGACCACGCTCTATATGTACTAAATCTACGTGGAGCTAATGGATTATTATGGTGGTTATGCTTTTAATACGTGCTGTATTTACAATCATATCAGCTTGCCCAAAACTTTAATCTGCCAAAACGTCTGTAAGATTGCACCGTGCCGTCTCACTTTCTGGTCTCGTTACCAGAATCTAGGTATGCTAACAAGGTAGTACTTATTATGCAATCTGAATGTCAAAGTTTAGTTCTTATTTGCTGATTCAATTTGGTAGGAAATAAAGACAACGTATCATGAACGCTACAAATTCAATGACATATTATTCCTGCATCCATACTTAAGTCGGTCGGCATAAGGAGCTCACAAAATGCCAATTGACAACAAGTTTACAGCACAGCTTGGGCACCAAACTAAACTGTTGCATTAGATATGGGTGTCGTAAGATATTGGATCTATTGTCGATAAACGAATTTTTCCGCAAGTAAGTAAATGCGTGATCAATATTAAAACAAAATTCCGTTTTGCACCCTTATACAGCTTCATCCGGGGATAATTATTTATTAAACTTCTAGTGTAGAATGTGTTTATAAACTGTTTGCTTGTTGCACACGTTTAATGCCATGTAATCGTCCTACTTTGGTCTTGAATGTTCTGTCAAGCATATGTACATAACTTACACAAATGATAGGATTGGAGACAAAAAACTTAAAACAGGATAAGACTAGCCATGGAATGGAAATGGAAAACATAAATACGCCTTGTAGCTTAGTATTATATGAAATTACAGGTTCTTGTAATTACAGACAAGACACAGGGGCGTCCTTCTCTTTCGGTATTGAATTTATGAAGCAGCGGAAGTGAACGCTTAGTCTGTATGTTGATTTATTTCATCTGTTGAAAGGTTGACATGATGACGTTAGAATAATGATTAAAAGCTGATTTTAATAGTTGAAAAATCACAGAAAAACACCACAATTTAATTATGGAACGTGTACAGCATTGGCACTACTTTTGAATACAAACAATTAAAAGCTATCTTAGGTATCTTATTTGGAGCTATCTTCTTTGGTCTATCTTAGGTAGGTTCGTCCATCTTTGCTTTTATGAATACGGGGAACGACTAGTGGAAATGCTATCATTCCCTCATGTTCAAGAAGGTTTTGTAAGTTCTTACATAACAAAATTGCATAATATTTCTAACTAGGACAAGATCAATAAATTTACTGGCTTTGAAACATTTAGAGAACAGGGAATTCCTGAGAGGTATTCATTTCCCGAATGGTGGGCATCTAGAAAACAACAAAATTACGGTACTCCCGATACTCCAGAGAACATTGCCTTACAGAGTTTAAAAGTATTCCCTACATTACAGAATTCACTGAAAATTTGCCACCTATAGTTATATCGAAATCTTGTGTAGACAATTAAAAACAAGAAAATACGACAATGCTTCAAATCGTGATCCGTTTCTACATTTTCATTAGTGTATTCCCAACAATTACTCTTGTTCATTGTCATACTTTGAACGAAGGAAGTAGCGGATTCAATCTCAAAGGTTTTGGAGACTGCGTCTTCAAAATAAAACGATTCAGCGATGAGATACTTTACATTGACATCACTGATAAACTGATTCACAGCAACCAACCAAATCAACTCGTGTACACTCTTTTCGATACTCAGAATGACTCTGTTTCATCAGATTTAGAACCGAAATGGGTTTCGGATTTCAAGTTTTATGAAACTTGCACCATCCATTTCTTCATCAAGGTGGGACCTGAAGATAAAGACACACGGCAAAAATATCAGTACAATTTGCGGGATACGTTCAGATTGCATCCATTTAATACATTCATTATTATTACACCACCACCTTTAGACAATTTATGGGCTACTACTTATGATTATCAGTTCAATACAAAGATTTTCTTTGCTCGGCTGCATTCAGCCGTGCCATCGAGCACAGATATAAAACATT
>JAQIWQ010000833.1:0-13478 GCA_034695825.1 Folsomia inoculata
CCGACAGCATTAATTGGTTCAGAATGAGGAACTAGTTGACGAACGAAAGACAGTCTAGCCAAGTCCCAAACAATACAAGTCAAATCCTTGGAACCGGATACGATAATGTTGTATGAAGGACTGGCAGCGAGACAAGTTATAGCCTCGTTATGTCCAAAAAGATGTGCCTTAAGTTTCAGTTCTCGCTCACAAACGTCCCAAACAGAAACAACCTAAAAGAAATTCACAACTAATAAGCTTCAGTATTATTACATCAACAATCCAAGTATTACCGTATTTGTAGACCCAGTGACAACAATCTTGTCTGAAGCTGCAGCACAACAAACAATTTCGCCCATACTTCCCATAGCCAAATGCTGTTGTTGTTGCTCCCACACGAATAATGGGCGTTCAGTTTCAGAATGACAGACTCGAACAGAGCAATCGGCATATCCCCAGGAAATATAGCGAGACGAACTCAGCAAACATTTGTTCTGTTCAACGGCAATGACCATGTTTACTTTCTCTAGGCCCAATATTCCACCAACTGGACCTTTTAATTCTTTTACAGGAATTAAGAAATTTCATTTATATTTTTGAATAATACAATGCCACCTGAGTGTCTAACCTTTTATGGGAGTAAACGTTGGACGTACTGAAAATAACACAGACAAGAAAGTATTAAAATAGTCAATGCATAACACACGATTTATAATTTGGCTCAATAATAATGAAGACTCACAATTATCAATGTGATGGAAGAACACTTTTTCTCCAGATGGAGCATGACCGGCAAGTGCTCCGGCGACAGCGGAGATAGGGTTGGAATTTTCTAGGTGAAGAATTCCTAAATTGTACTGTTTTCCAAGCCCAAGGCTCATCCCTCCAATACTTGATGTTGAACTGGTAGAGCCTCCAGTACTTGTCACTCTTTTGACGGGATGGGGTTTCTTAAAAAGTTGCTGTGAAAATCAACCGTACAAATTATTATACCAATTTGCAAAAACATAAATTGATATATTCTTACTTTCGGAATTTGACCAAAGTTGTTGATAAAACCGATGGTTGCGTTTTTTTCGAGGGGATCATCAATTGAATAGATATCAACATTTCCTTCGTAAAACAAATGATGAAACACATTTACAGATTCAACAGCGGGTGGGCCTTGTTGACGATATCCAAAAATCAGATCAATCCACTCGTGTAAGTGTTGGGAAACCTGAGTAAGGAAATTAGATTAAACTGGTTTAAATTTTTCCCAATGAGCTTCAACAATCACATTTACTTGATTGTAATTAATTACTTACATAATCAGATTCGAGTGCCATTCGATTCACGCGAATAAACTCTTTGGCATCACCTTTCGCCCAAGGTGGAAGAAGAACATCGTTCAAAGCCACTCCATTTTGTTTCAGACCCAAGTCAAAGCTATTATGGTTAACAAGGAATTCTGACAGGTAGAAAAATTCAGGGATCAGCCTGAAATTAAGACCATCATCAAATACTTGATAAATTAACAAATACACGTTTTATACGGTGTCTGCTGTACTTATGTATTCTAATTTAATTGCTTACTCTTTCACATCGGCCATATTGTGTCGGGACGCAGAAGTCCACGCTTCTGTAAATTAAATGATACTAAAATTTGTCATATTGACATATATCGTGTCATAAAATGTCGTGTCCCGCACAGTGGAAAGAGACCTTAATAAAATAATAATAGCCTTTGCCGAACATATATTGCATCTACTGAAAAAAAACATTTAATTGATGAACTGCCACTGTGCGGGACGATATTTTGTGATGAATAAAACACCGTAAATGTTACAAAGCCTTCTTCATTCGAAGACTCTTTGGGTCCTTGTGACATACCTTTAATAGAATGAAACATTCGGTCCGCCTGAATGAGAAACATTTATTTTGTTACTTCCATTTTTACTTTCAGTGTTCTTATGAGAATGATCAAAATTCAAACCCATGAATATTGTTTTAATTTAAGCTAAACAAACCAGATCAAAATGCCCCCCCTGGAGTCGGAGAAAATGTTGTGCGAAAGGTTCCAATCTAACAAGATATGAACACACAATCATAGCAGAGGAATAATGCGTCCCATAATGATATGGTGGTGTTTCTCCATGTGGATCATCCCATTCTTTGAACCGTTTAACAAATTGGGCTAATCGTCCCGAAGACTGAGCCCCCATTGGTTTACTTAAATCCCGAAAAGAAGTGGTATCATTCAGATCTGAAAGTGTAATAGTTTTAATTATCACTCGCCCGAGGAAGGTACACAAATGCATTGTTAACGCTGCAGAATAAATCGTAATCTTACCAATAAAGTCAGAATCATAGTCTGCTAGGATCCATGGGAAGACTGGATACTGCATTAAATTGCAAAATAATTATAAATCGACAACTGAAACAATTGTAAAGCAACAAACCTGCATTAAATCATTGTACGATCGCCCAGCGAGGGTATTGAGATGCATCAGGTACTGGAAATTTGATATTTCGCCTCTCACCCATCTCTGGGTCACAGAAGTGTCACCAATAAGTGAAGAAAGTAGTCCAGCACTTTGTTCCACATTTGCTGTTCTTCTTTGTCCAGCAACGGATTGTTTTGCATCGGTACCAGAATCTGATAAATTTTTCGAGACTGAAGTAAATTTTGAAAAAACAACGTTCCGAACTTTTCTTGGGTATGCAAGCAAATGGTTGCGACCATCCGATAAAAATATCTCGAGAGCTATCGGTTGCAGCAAATATCGTCGCTTATGAACCTCGCGAATATCTTCATACGAAAACTTCAAGCAAGTGTGTGTTTTAGTTCGTGGTTTAGCTGGGGAAGGTCCACTTCCATAACATTGAGGGGGTAGGATAGGTTCATAAGCGTTTGGTGGAAGATAATATAAATCCTTGATTTCTCTCGTTTTGGCCAATATTGTAAACCCCGATACTAGATAAAAATGGTCCTTTCCAAAGAGAAGCAGTCCTTCTGCGGTGTCCAACCCTTGAATTTGAGCGACACGAAATATCTGTGAGATTTTCTCATTGGTCGAACCAATCAGCCGTGAAAGCATGAATTGATTATCTGTGGAAGCAGTTTCGACATAACAGTCGGAAAATGGATCGTCTGACACTGATGCCAATTGTGATCTAGGTGATAGATTGGGGTCACTAGATGTGGAAAGATTGGTCATCGTCAGTCCGTCATCACCTTCATCCACAGAGCACGTGGAGACTCCACAACCACTAATAGTTTCACTAACCAGAGTTGATTGATGCTTAAATCGCTTATAAAACTCTCTCGAATCTTTACTAATTGGTGGATTTATCCTCTTAATTTTTGGAGATGAAGTAGTGGATCCAGTTGAGCCAGAGGTGTTGTGTGGATCTCCGATGAAAGGGTAGTGGACGTAGAACATTTCGTTTCTAATTAGTTTCTTTCGCATGCGACAGGGTCCTTCAGTTGTATCCATCATCCATTTATCCAAATGTGAGGGATTAAAAGGCCCCCAAAGACCTCGTTCACGTGTCAATTCACACTCCAGCTAAAGGAAATGTAATGAAAACATAATATATGTAAATAATTCTTTTTATCCCTTCGTTGTAAACAAAAAAAAATTGAGACATAATGTACCTCTGGGAGCAACGTGTCTCTCACAAAGCGATTTAAATGACGAATATTTTCACAGGAAAACGTTTCCTGTGATTCTAAAATTTCTTTCACAAGAAGTGTTTGCCGAATTCCAACATTTTGTGCTTTTCTAGCTTCTGGCCACTGAGGAACTAATTCCCTTGTAGTTTTCTCCTTCTCAGAATCCTTTCTAATCCCAGATCTTCCAGCTAATCTTGTCAGCCCTCCAGTAACTTTTTGCAGTTTTGACTGAAGTTGTTGATGAATCTCCCAAGATTGTGAAACTGCAGCAGAATCACGTTTTTTACTTCCTGGATTCGTCTCCGAAGCCACGTAGATGAGCCAAAGTCTATTGGCCGAATCTCCAATCTGAAATAAGAATGGATTGAAAATGAGTTGATGTCTTCTATTTCTGAATGTATATGCATTGGATATCAATGCGTCAGTCATACATCAGACACGTTAACTAACAAGACATTAAATTATTAGAATGCTATTACCTGATCGCGAAGAGATGAAAGTGATGGTGCTTTTGGTGATTGAAAAGAAATCTTAAACGTTTCCTCGACCATAGGCTTTTTACTGATGAACAAATCCTCCCAAACTTTTTCTGCAGTTGAAGAGATTTCAGAGTCCAGTCTCGCAGCTTCACGAAGTTCTCTTCGAGACTCTAGGTCCGCATTTTCATGGATTTCTTCTCCAGGACGAGGCGTAACTCGGACATGCCATTGAGTTTTATTACCACTGTCCAGTGCAATAGGGAGTCCATCGATTAGTTGCATAAGGACATGTGTAAGACAACCGAAAAACTCTTGCTGATGATTTCCAGCTCCAAAAATTATAGTACGAATCGTTCTCAATTTCTTCAGTGTTTCAACTTTGTCCCATTGATTTGAACGACGAGATAGAATGAAAAGAACGACACGATTGAAAGAGTTGTAGATTAGGTCTGTGGTGGCGGGCGGAGTTCTTTTGCTTCTGCAATGATTGATGAGCACCAACAAATAGTCCGAGACCACTTGCGGATCTCTACAAAACGTTTCTAACCACAATTTATCCACTAGTCGGGATAAAAACAATGCCACGGAATGCAAATAATTTGCCATCCGATCCAAATCAAATGCGATTAAGTGATCCAGCAATGTACCTAGTAGGGAGGTATGGAATTGTGCCAGGGTTGCCGGAGAAAATCCAGAGTTGACTGTAGAAGGACAATTTCCAGAAGGTGAATTTGCTCCAAGTGCAAAACTCAGTTCAGCTTCATTATTTCCTGCTTCGAGGACAGTGTCAATTAAAAGGTTCATGTTCATGGCAGACTTCGGTGTTGTCTGAATTCCAGATGAACTCATCCAGTCAATGATTATCATTCGAAGAACATCCAAAATGATCTTTTTTGCAGGATGACTCATTAAATTGTCCATGTTGGAAACGGTGCTTGCCAATTCGTGTGGAAAGTCGTGGACAACTTCCCCTAACTTGGTTTCCTTTTCTGATCGTGATCCTGCAGAAGAAATAGGATGTTCATCCAGAATCCCTAAATTATAATAATTTGATTTCACTAATTTTCTTAAAACTCCACCTGTCCATCTACCTGAATCAGTCATCACTGAACCCGTAGTGATGGGATCGTCATCATTGTCAAAGGCAGAATTCAACCGGTCAATCTTTTGTCCTATTAAATTAAATGATTAAAATTCTGGACCATCTCCAAATTAATTTGATAATTTAATGGATGAGTTTTATAATTCTGAGTTATTAATTCACCTACCTAAAATAACCAAAGGTTCAGCATCGGTGAACGATTTTACTTCTTCACAATCAAAGAGATCCGTTGGTCCAACGGTGTCAAATGCTTTGACCTCAATGGGCATTACGGTAGCTGAAAGGATAAGAACATTATGATTTTCACATAGTTGGCACTACTTCGAGTTTTACCTGCCAAGGCTGACAGTATTTCTGCAGACGTGAACACGCACTGGAACTCTGGAGTGTGAGAGTATAGGTAGCAAAGGAATTGGATTATGCATGATCCGACATCTGACTGATAATTGAAACCTTGCCCTGCGAGAAACAAGTTATGGCATATAAAACCTGACGCTGTGTAATTTATGTGTTGTTATTCTCATAAATACCTTGTCCAGTTGGAGACACCATATAAGGTGAACTACCAGTCATTGAGGCCGCTGAGCACGTCAAAGATTCCGCAGTGACAAAGCATCGGACAAGATTTAGCAGTGTAATTATCGCATCTGGACAAAGGGTCACTTTCCCATAAAGCGAAGACGTCATTTTACTCGATGGTAGAGCAAATACGTAGTGCCATATGGCATCAAGGGTCATCTAAAGCCACGGTTAGGATAGGTGTCAGTCCACAGCTCTAATTACAAACATGTAACGGCCAGAAAACGTACCTGATCGCCCTCCCCAACCTTCATGCTAACATTTCTACAAGGTTGACTTAACGTCATGGCACATATAATGAGCCATACTTCAGTTGGAAGAATATCATTTCCTTCCGTCTTAACATCTTCACATCTCTGGCCCAGAAGCCAGCTCAGTCTTGCCCAACCTCCAGCAACCTGCCGTCCTCCAGAACTTTTTCCAGACAACCCAGAAGCGATACTTGCTACAGTAACTCCGGACGATACTGGAGAAGATCCACCTACAATTAAATCAATAAATCAATGCCACAGTAATTTCCCATTTACGGTAATTGAATTACCTGGAGAATCATCATCACCAATCCCCAGTTTAGAATCTTGTTTCTTCAAAGGAAGAATTGTTCCACGTTGTCCAGACACAGAATGGCAAGTAATAGTTCTTCCAAAGCAAAACGTACTAGGAGATCCATCCCGAAACTTATTTTTCAAGGTTGGGCTACTAGTCAATAGAAGTAGTAGGATTCTCAGCGACCACAGTATTGTTGAAGGGTGCAGATGTGGTGCAGCAAATAGGAGAACAAAGTCAAATCCAAGTCGAATTACAAGTTCCTCACAAAATCCAACATTGAGTACTTTTCCTGTGTACATCAAAGAATGAATTAACTGTAAACACTTGTTCCGTAGTTCTATTGTTTCCGTATAAGTAGTCTCCCGTTCTCTTCCTGAACTCGAGAAGACGTTGGTCTGTGGTAGAGTTCCAACGACAAAGTGTCCGAATGTAATTAAATCTTGGGAACAGTAGACACCTTTATTTTGAGCCAGGAGATGACTTAGAAGGAGAAATATAGACTGCTGATTTGGTGATGATTGTGATAGCCTTCGTAACAGCTTAGGAACAATACATGCTTCACGAAGAAGTTCAAGAGAATTTTTAACATCTTCTGCCAACAATTGCAGAAAGTGTTCATAAAGGGCTTTTTCTAGATCTGCATGACTGAAATCAAAATGCGTTGGTGATGGTTCTTGATTAAGTGTGACGGATGGTTTGATGGTTCCCAAGAAATCACAAGGAGTAGAAGCTACAGATTCTTGCTCAGATTTTGGAACTGTTGGGTCTGAAACTGGAGATGGATGTAAATGTACATTATGTCCACACCAAATGTCTAAATCCCCCAGTAAATCGTTGAATCCTCCACCTTTCCAGGTAAACCAACGATCAAATTAGTAATCCCTTGAAGTTACGAGATAACAAACGAATAATACTAACAAATACCTCCACCAGTCTCCTTAATAGCTAAAATTTCGGTCGAAACCAGTCCAAATGCTAGATGTAGAACTCTCATCGATAGCAGATGCTTCTTCTTTTTGAGTAAATAACCCAACATTTGAGATGACCCTCGGTCCAAAAGATTCGCACTGCTCAATCCAGTAACACTGTTGCTCTTTATGATACAAACGAGGGCCTTCAACGCAGCATACAGCGATTCTCCTGTGTTCGCCATTGCAACGAGTCCAATTAGGATTGGTACTCCTCCCACAGAAAGAACTACATATAATACAAATACAAATTGTTTCAGTTATTTTCAAGTGTCTTCTCAATTGATTGACTTAAGAATCGAACATCACCTGCTTTAGCCACGGGTGTAGGGTGAAATATTCTACCTGAAATAGATCATAATGGTTAGATTAGTTGGTTGGGTTGAGTGATGCCGTTTTAAATATATTATAATCAGATATATTATATACACTTACACCCCAGATAACCAATCACTACACCACCCAGACATCGACTGGGGCCCATGAGATGAACAGACGAATTGTGAAGAATTGAAATGGGGGTTGCATTTTCTGTAGATGTTTCCAATTGACATAAATTTATGGTTTAAACTAATTGTAAGGTTTGTTTTCTGTTAAATTTTTGGCCTCACCATGAGAAGATAGTCCAAGCTGTTTCGCAATAGCTTTAGCATCTGATTTTGAATATAGCTTTCTTATTTTTGCCAGTGTTAGCTGGGATACGGCAAGTGCATTCAGTCCAAACATTATTTTGTCTTCAGCAACAAGTGTAGTGTGATTGTCTATATGGTATGAAAGTAAGAAGCTCAATAATCGCGTTCTTCCTCTGCGTAAATCATGTATAATATACAATTATTACCAGATTGAGTCTTCACGGCCTGCCAACTGCCCGGATATTCGGGTCCAAGTTTCCAAATCGCTGCAACAGTTGCTGCATTCGGAACCCAATCTTCAAATAAGTGACATACTCCTTGACGCCATGTCAGTCGGGATAATTTCCTCCATGCTATTGAGGAAACAACATCCAGTAAATCTTTACGTATTTTGACATTTATCTTCATACTACACCATTTGCATGAATTGTACCTGGAGGTGTTCCAATGAATGCTGAGTAACTCGCCCCTTTTGAACGATGTGGATAATCAAGTTTACAAGAATGTGCTGCTCGGCCATTGATATATATCGTAAAAGGGTGACTGGATGATGGAGAAAAACCAAAGAAAAGGTGACACCATTGATTCTAAAAAAAATTCATAAGGATGAATGACATTCATCAATGAAAGGTCACTTACTCAACTACATATAAAACCTACCTCATGTAGAAGATCAGGACACCAAACTCTTATAGAGTGGGGTGGGCTTATGTCCGGTTCCCATTCACCAATTCCTGTTAAAATCATGGCTTTATTTTCGACCTACTATTTAACAAGTACCCAGTTGGTCATGCTTTCAGACCACTATGAATTGCGTATTCGTACCTTGAGGAGGAAGTTGGGTTTCACGAGTAGAAACCAACAACGCTTTATCTCTTGCAGACACCTACATATTAGAGAACAGTGATCAGATCACAAAAAAAATCTTTCTGTTAAGTAATTGGTTTAATTTCAACTTACTGTGATGCATAAACTAAGTCGCTGATTCGCATTAACTTCTTTAATCACTGTAAGAATTCGAATTGGATGCGGATCTGCAATGAAAGGTGAATTAATAATTAATTAATTAATGCGGTTCTTTACAAATTAAATTAATTTTCCCTACCTGCTCTGGGGTCGCTGAATTTGTCAACACAAAACCACGTTGAATATCCCATACCGGTTGTGCCTGTCAATAAATTATTGATTAAAAACATTAACTCCGTCAATTTTAGAAACAATTGAAAGGAATTATTAAAAATATTTGTTAGTGTGAATATAAATTAATTTGATATAAATTATCCAAAATTGAAGCAGATTTAATAAATTTCAGAAGCTGTTATTGTATACTAAAAGAAAATGTTTTAATAGAAATCCAAATTTCAAGCCAAAACTGTAGCAAACATAGGGCTCTTGGACATGAAAGTACTCTATTTGTTACCTTTCATTGCATGTAAATTTTATCACAGTTATTAATGAGATTACTCTTAACCAATTCTAAATTTCAGTTACTGCAAAATCGCAAATGAAACAAAACTCAGCAAAATTACCAGGAAATCCTCGTTCAGCCATACCCATTCCTGTTGCCAAAAGAGTTGCCGAACTAAAATCTGGGGTCGTGGGAAATCCAGATGGTGCAATTGACGGAAGGAACAAACAACCAAATCCTTCAACCGACATGTCAAACTCGATAAAGGGGGAAAAGGGTGTTGTAGAATTCGAATAGAAGGATGAAGAAGTCGACGACTGGGTCATGTTGCTGCTGTTGGATGACTTTGGCGTGGTCATTGACACTATACTTTTGACTCTTGAGAGTGGTACGGGGCCATAAGATGACAATGAGTTGGTTGCGGATGGAGGAATACAATTTCGCTCACAATTTAAGGGATTTCCAAGTCTCATAAATCGTCTGCAACAAACACAACCGGTTAACCAGGTTCCATTTTTAATAATAATCATTTCGCTTCAACCTCAAATCTTTTGAAGTCAAACAATGAGTGGCCTGTAAGAGAAAGATTGTAAGAGATTGTTGTTGACTGTTACGAAATAAAAAGTTGATGCTTTAAAGGATGTTTTAAGTCAAAAACGTTACTAACCACCCGTTCAAACGCGTAATGAATTGGTTGATGAAGAGCATGAGACTCATCACTCAAAGCAATGGAACAGTGTTCTAAAATCTCTTCAGTTAACCCAGCTTGAGACATGAGTTGCTGATTCTTCTGCAAAAAATTGTCCACACAGAACAACAGTTAATAATTAAATGACAAACATTTTTATAACAATACTCACTTCACTTCGGACCAGACTTTTGACTAGCTGTAAGTATTCAAGACGAAGTTCATTTTCAATCACAAAAACCGTAGACTAATTTGATTTACCTCTGCACAAAATAATTGGCACAAGTCTTCACTTCCTGGCGCATTATTTGGGGACGACTTGAGGTCTCCAAATACTGAAGGGATTAATTTGATCATGACAATTACAACTGCTGAATGAATCACAACAGGTTCTGGGGTCGCTGGACAGAAATTAAGACCCCCGATAGCACTCTTCTTGCTCCCTTGAGTAAGACCCGGACCAGGAGCTGGGCTGGTGGGTGTAGAATTTTCTGCGGTGGAACTTCCGTCATCACTGGATAACTGTTTACGAGGAGAACGGTATGCACCACCTTTCGAAGGCAGAAAACAATTAACATCACGTACTGTTACAAAAAAACACCGCAACATACCTAATGACGCAGGTGGTGGATTCCTTTCATAATTATCAGTAGCCAGATCGTATAGTAATCGAAAAATGAAAACAGCAAAAACTAAAATGAGAGGAACTTTATCCTGGAATGTAAATGGATCAACGCCGTTTGGACAAGAAGTGAAAATTGTGTGGAAAACATGAAGCTTATCATCCCCTGGTTGCGGCAACTTTAATCCTACACTCAACGCTTGTGACTGAGATTCATGACTGTTAATACTGGGAATTGGTGAACTGGACGAAATTGGTGGCAATTGGGCAGTAGTAACTCCTTTTCCATTGATTGTCTGATTTTCTCGAGAAAAACATCCCAGAAGACGAAGTGTGTCGGCAAGACTTGGAAGACAAATCTAAATAAATAAAATCCCGTTGAGAACCCAATTAAAACGTTCAAACTTCCATTTTCCGCACCTCTTGGTGAAACAATTTGGCATTAGCAGGCTCAAACCTCATCGCCAATGAGAAACAAGTGAATATCAACTGAATTAAATGCATCTTCTCACGTAGCAGAACGCTGCTAGCTGATCCCAAGCTGGATGGTGATAAGCTTCCTTCCATTGATACTAGTACACTCATTAGGTATAGAAAACCACCAGCCTTACGAAAATTTGTGCGGGCCTATAAACAAAATACGAATTATTTAAAAGTTGTATATGTTGCAAATGACATACGAGAATATCATATCTCGTACACACTGAGAATATCATCAAATCTCACCCTGTGACTTTCGCGGAAACAACTCAGAAGTCCTCCAAGTATTTCTATTTTGAGCCCCAGTTCCGATAAACAATCAGATGAATGAAGTACCACCAAAATTGTGGACATGTCTTCTTCTCCACCTTGACTCATTAAAAGTTGTTGCATCAACCCTAAAACAGTACAATTTTAAAGTTTTATGAACAACCAAATTCAACAATTTTTAATTTCAGTGAATTACCCAAAGTATATGGTCGAATAGATGTTGAACACCTGATCAATTGAACGGTACATCTAGAACCATTATTCTCCCTGAATATGTTCACATTTGAATTGTTTCCAGACAGAACAAGAGTTAGTAATTCAATCACCTAAATTTTTAAGTGAGAGTGAAGAATAATAATAACAAGAGTGCTAATTTTTTTTAAATACTCACGACTAGACCCAACTCTTGTTTCAAGTGAAAGTTTGGATCTGCGAGGGGTAAAAACAAATAAGTTAACACTATAATTTTGTATGACTAAATCAAATTCAGATCACAAAATCAAAATCAAAATCCGATTTTGATTTACCTTTTCGATGATCCGGTACTTCAACATCGCATCCAAACCGATGCAAACAAGTTATTAGCACTTCTAGAATGCCAACCTCTCGAAAAACGTCTTTAAACATAACGTTATGTTTTGTCAAATTCAGTAACATTTTCACACATTTCAACTTGAGACGAACTTCATTTTCAATTTCTTGCCCTGGATTGCTAAGACCAAGACTTGATTTTCTTCTGTTAAATTTTTCTTTATCACAGTTTCCGACGTTGTTACCACCATTATCCAACAAATAATTTTCGCTAATGTCATTCTTCAATATTCGTGAAATTGAGATGAGTTCCTATAATCGATTAGAGAAATAATTAATTAAGGAGTAAGTAACTTTACAAGTTATTCAACCAAAATTACTTTGCAAGGTGTAAATTGGAGTTGGAAGACGACGAATTCCACCAATTCCAGATATTTCTGTTGCACGTCCGCAGACTTTTGTATAAGTTTTTCAGCCATTTGAGGAAGTGGAGAAGTGTCCACAATAAAGTAATTAGAGTTATCAGCTTTAAAAACAGTTGAGATCGATTCTAGTGCAACAGAGGAGAGGAATTGTGAGCCACATCGGGAGAAAACAGACTGCAGTACTTGGAATGCTGGAAGGTTTCGAACGGTGCTACCTAAAAAAATAAAATAAATTGTTATTACTCTCTTCCGACTTGACTCAATTTACTTCCGACGTCCTACCACATACCTTTTGCACCAAGTGGAGGAAGTTGGAATGTTGGCAATGAGAACGGTGAATTAAAATTGGCAGTATTTGGCTTCAACACCGTGGTTCCGCACATTGTTAATGAAGCAACGACTAGAATCAGATTTCGAATGGCTTCTTGACTTTCACCAGTAAGGTCTGATTCCAACCTGAAAGGAAATCAGAAATCAGTCACACCACACCGTTTGCACACCCTTGTCGACTAAAATTAAATATAGTACATGTCTCGTATATACCTTAGCAATACCTCCGTTAAAAACTGATATCCTTGACATGATTTAAAATCATCAAGCAAAACTTGCGACAAGTCTGCAGAGTCTTTAAGAAAGCAGAATACGGTAAGAACCATTTCTGTAATTTCAAAAAAATATTACAATAATCAAACTTTTAAAGATTATAGATTATAGCATTCAAATTAATATTTATTTTTTCAACGGCCTTACCTGTAACTTCCAACGGCGTTAGAACAGATCCTCTTCGGAGATTCTCGATACAAAGTGAAATACATCCTTTATCTGAGATATAAAATAATATCATTTCATTAATACCATTTCCATTAACACCACTGTTATGAAGAATCATCTCCTACTGTGAATATAAGACAGCACAGGTGGAGTTAACCCATGTGTAGATATTGTCATCAGCACTTCAGCCGCAGATTTCCTCCACATTGCATTCTGTGGGGGACAAGAGCTCTGCAAATATATTAAACATACGTTATTCCAAACATTATGTCGAACCTGAGGATATTAACTACTTCTAACACCCTACATGTAGAGGAACTAATTAAACAATCTGTCG
>JAQIWQ010000834.1:0-13474 GCA_034695825.1 Folsomia inoculata
AAAAAGAACAAGGTTCGCCTGCATGGTTTGGTTTGCTTTAGTGATTACTTTTCCACCTCAACAGCTTGGCTCAATTCGCAAAACAGTCTTTGTTTGACAAGAGTGTTGTGCAAATAAATAGATAAGCTTCTCTCCTCTAGCGAAAATTTTCTCGGAAAATTCATTTACCCAGGTTTACCATGAACCAACAACCATCCGACATATTCGGGGAAATAATTCACACACAAATACGACAAGTTACAACTTTATCCTAATCAAATTCATCCCACTTTTGTTCTACTACCTTTCACCAGCAGAGTGAAATTGAGTTCATTTATCCTTCACACCTCACTTACAGATTCTATAATATCCTGCGAATTCAGAGCAATATGTTGCACTCCAGCTCCCCCATAATAGTCGACATATTCCTGAATTTGGCTCTTCTTTTTTCCTGGAGCTGGCTCGTTAATTGGCATCTGATGTGCAATTAGACAAAATATTTTCATGTCAAAAATGCATAATCATCATCATTCATTTATGGATAATACATTCGTTTGGTCAATTCAAGATTTAGGACACAGATTATTCTCCCCAAGTATTTAACCATTCAAACATTACATCAATCTCTGTATTAAAGAGGAACAATACTCACTTTAATTGTTTCCTCCCAATTAGCCACAACAATTGATCGAAGTGCAGAATATTGAGTGTGGATTTGACTGTCATCAACAGACCAGAATCGATGAAACATGAGCGTTGCCTCGTACCTGAATCAACCATCATCAATACATACATGCAAACATCATAATTGTATACATAAATCAAGGAGAAAGTCAATTTCGGAGAAAACCTCTCAAGAATGAAGGGATTCGTACAAGTAATAAATACTTCCTCATTCCTTGTTCCCTCTAATTTGTTCGTTATACCATGGACATAAATAATTGTAAGAAAAGAGTGAACCCACCCACCGACATTCCCATACCAATCCATACAATTACATATACGTGGGTGGGTTGGTCATTCATGTGACCTAATTCAGTTATCACCTACCATTTCGCCACATCCTCCATCTGCAGATCCGGTTGGTTTGCCACAACATGGTCAATAAACCCCAAGTTACACGATGGACTATATACAAGACAAAGCACATTCTAGTCATTTTATTTATCTTATTTAGCAAATGGAACACTCTCTATCGAATCCAGAAATAGCAATCATTTCATGGATCCCATATCATATTTTTCGGCACTCAGGAGCTGTCAATTAATCCTCGAAAATTGACAACCAAAACCTTCACCGCATCCATCCCATCCACAAATATTGCTCATCTGCCTCAATAATGGTCAACAAAAAGATCAAGTTACTTTATCCAACTTACAGTTTTGGTGACAATGGGTCCTCGAACAAAGGCTTCCGGTAACCAGGCAAAAACAGACCTTGATAATTTCCTCTCTCTACAAATGTATGAGTCGTGTCCCCGTACTGATCCATCCATAACAAATTCATTTATTATCACAAACACATATCCAAGCTATATATAGCCATAAATAACACAATATAGCTTAATGATCACAAGGGAAAGTCACCCAGGTGTCCATTTTATTACATACCGTTTCAATAGTCGCAAATCGAACTTTGCCATTTTCATCATGTTCTTCCCAAACATCTCGCACAATTTTTGCACCACGCTCCTTGGCTCGCTGATTTGCAGATATAAATGAATACATCATTCATGAATACAAATATAATTTACACATTTAATAATCATGCCATATAATAAACCAATATGTTTAACAATTCAATTATTCAATTACTTTTATAATCTCATCCAAATCTTCCACAGCAAAAGCTACATCCTTGGCACCATCACCATGCTTTACTAAATGATCACCCATCTCCTTGTTGTAGGGCTCATATGCAGATTTGAGTACGAGAATGATCTGAAATTGGGCCAAAGGTTTTGGCACAAAAAATTTACCACCATACATACATGCCTTGCAGCTTTATATATATTTCCTCATTTCCACCACCGATACCGATACCTTATTTTGACGAACGACATGAGCAGCAACGCTTCTCGATCCGGTTTCCAGTCCTTGATATGCCAACGCTTCAAAACCCATACGAACACAGTAGAAACTGGCTGCCTGCAAGCAAGAATGTCAAAAATAATCGAAAAGCTTTGTTATAAACTATTCATTTCCAACCACAAAAGACTTTCACCACGCAAAATTTATCAAATTATTTCATCAAAATCACTGTACCTGTTTAGCATTTCCAACCCACAGTGTAATATGATCAAAGCGAGAAAATTTTCCACTCGGAGGCTAGAAAACAATACGATATTTCTCTCAAAACTCAATCTCTTTAAAGTACAGTTTGCCTACCTGTGGTCCTTTGTCCTCGTAACATGTTCCAATAACTCGATCATTTCCACTCTGAAATAAAATAGCTTTTACTACAATTCATGGGAATAAATGGTTTAAATCATGATACCATTTTCAGCTTGTTCTCAGAATTTTCCCGAAAATGTCGCAGTATTCTAACCCAACAACGCAACAATACTGACAATAACTAATATCAAGTTTCTGTATAAACTCAAGTCACAAACAAGTACTTTTCCAGAACAAGTCATATCATGGGACAAAGCTAAAAACTGGAATTACTTGGCTATATCAAGCATGACAATTCAACAGTATGTATCTATAGTAAGCTACCGATAGTTGACATCAATACGCCATTATATTCTGGAGGCAAGTCGCCATGTAGTAATGCGTACTCAACTCGTTTCTGATATCAAGATCTCATGAGCTATAATCTTATTTCATTGGTGGAATTCAAAGGTGTGTTTCCTTCTTCACAAAAAAATCAACTTGATTTCTGAATCTTGAGAACGATGAAACACAAACAATTCAAGGCAATCAAGTCAAGCTTATTACGTGAGTCAAATTCAACTTCAGCTTGGTCGTCGCAAACATGTCGCAGAAACTGGATTCAATTTATTATTAATTAAGCCAAGTTAGTTTAGCAAGAAATTAGTCTTGAATTATCTCTACAGGACAGGACTTTGCATTCTTAGTTCTTTTAATTATGTAACGTCAGATCACATACATGCACTGCGTCCTTCCCAACCCCAACCCCACCCCTTCAAACATTTGAAATATATGTTAAAGATTCAAACATTTACCACTGTTTTCCACTGTCCAAACGATTGTTTTTATGAGTAAATTGAGATTATTATCAAATCACAAGATCCAACAAATTCATATGGCCTTGGGTCGTCTGCTTTCCAGTACCAACAAAACAACTTGTCAATGACATAGAAAGTACGTAGGTATATGCATATTTCAGTTCAACAATAAATGTTTCAATAATTTGCACTGCAGCAATGCCTTAATCATATTTTACAACATATTTATTCTGTATCAAAAAGCAATCCGACAGTATGAATTACCATGAATTGTGCATGAAAAATTGACAAAAATGAGAGGAAAAGTACAACCCCTGAGATGAGATGGGAATGCTCCTTATTGCTATTTCTTTGAAAATGCACACAATACATTCTTTTCTAATATTTGCTTCAGTTCAGACAAGTCAAAAAGTCCCTGAAAGGATAGAGATTGATTATTAACATTTCTTAGAATCCTTCAACCTTACCTGGATATATCCAAACTCTTGTTGCAAATATTCCTTTAAATCATTCTTCTAAATTCTATGAAAACAATGAAAATAAAATAAATTATCTTTGAACATGAATGTCTTCAATTTTACAACATCCATACCTACATTCTTTTTCTTTTGACATTTGAGCATTTCCAGTAGGAATTTATTTCGCAACTCTTGACACAATTCGGCATCCTCATCATTGTCCCTCTCTCCATCCAGATCAAGTTTCCTCAACGCATATTCAAATCGATGTTCTGCTTCAGATATTTGCCCGTTCTGGTACAGAAATTTACCATCCTCCAACAACTTGTTGAAAAGCACCAAACTGCACATCGCAGTAAAAAAACTTGCATAAAATAAAAAATTCCAAAATTTATTACGCTACGTATAATTTACGCACAGAATTTGCGGATTATTGGCCGCCTTCTTCCACACTGTTCCGCTAAGTTTTGCACCCTTACGAAGCAAAAGCTTGACAATTTCAGGGCTTGAAAATTCTGCAGCATAGTCCAGCGGGCGATTTCCTTGAAAATCAGTCTGTTCCAGGGGTGCATTCGTGTCCAAAAGGGCCTAAAATTCGAGTTAACCATCCATTACATATAATTTGACCCACATTGATCCACCCAATCACCTGGACAATGTCCTCATGTCTAGAAGACGCCGCAATATGTAACGCTGCCCTTCCAGCATTATCACTATCCTCCATATTCACCGGATACTGCAAAAGATGTGAAATCATTTTTGCATTTGCTGCAAAACAGGCCCACCCCAACGCCGATAACCCATCCGCATCTCTCTTGTTCAAGTCGCAACGATGGTTAATGAGAATCTCGACAGAAATTATGTCCCCCAACTGAACACTGTGAATAAGTGCTGTCCTCCCATTGATATCTGTCGCATCCACCACACAACCTTCATGACTCAACAAAATATCCAATATGTTGTAGTGTCCACCCTTTACGGCATGTATAAGGGGTGGAACTCCATCCTCATCCCGGCTATTCACATTTACACCACTTTTTAACAGCATTTTAACTATTCGACTTTGGCCACTTTTGCACGCCCCAACCAAAGGGGTCATCCCCTTGAAAGTTGATGACAAATTAAGATACGGACACTTTTCCAAAAATTTGGCCACACTTGAGCTTCGACCAAGGGCACAACAGGTCACGAGAGAGTGCATTATAGACTCGTGCTTTGACTTGGGCAAATTTGTCGTTGATCTTGATCTTGACTCCGCCTTATCCCAGTTCCATTTGAGCAAAAACTCTACAACATTAGTCTGCCCGGCCAATGCAGCCAAAACCATGGGACATTCCATTGAGCAATTGACTTGATTTGGGGACGCTCCATTCTCCATTAAGTAACCAACAATGGCCAATTGTCCATTTGCTGCGGCAATATGGAGGAGAGTGTCTCCATCATCATTTTGACCATCAATATCCATTCCAAATTCTATTAGCAGGTCCAATAGCTCAAGATTTCCTTCTGCTGCACAAATCTCTACCACCGATTTACCATTTAGAGGACATTTAGTTGTTGGAGAAGCCCCAGACAAGAGTAAAAGACGTGAAACCTTTAAACAAAATGCTAATTATAAACAAACGAACCATCAAAGTAACAAACAACCTTAAGGTTAGTCTTGTAAATGTTGGTCCATGAGCCGAGAGCTGCTGAAAGATTTTCGCAACTCCCAAGAAGAAGTAATGCTTGCGAATATCTGAACGGTATATTATTATCCAATTCCCCTTTAGGAGGTTTAAGACATTTCGCCTTAAGAAGATGATGGGCAAGATCCAATAACTTGACCACACTTAAAGGACGTTCTACCCTTAATAGACGGAGTACAATTGCTGCATGTCCCATCCTGCTCAATCATTCAAATACAAATTAAAAAAAAATTTACAACATTTATTTAAAACCAATGAAATTAAACCCACTCTGGACTGCATTGAAAGCGTGAATTTCCAACATCTTTGCCTAATAGCCAGTCACGAAACGAACAATGAAAATACATGTACGTAGCATCAAGTCGCTTCACTAAAAGTCCTTGCACACTCTGAAATCAAATCAATAAATCACTCATACCCGACCCAATTTAATTTCGCATTCATTCATTCTCATACTTTGAACAGTCGCAAAAATTCAACCCATGGCAAATTGTCCTTGAATCTCAGAGAATTCACAGAGTGATAAATTTCCAATAAATTCAGAGGGTTAAGTGTCACTAAACAGGTGGATAGAATTGGTGCCACAGCATTAAAAATGCTCCCCGTTGGAAATCTCAGGTTGCAATGAAGCAGAAAAACTTCTTGCAAAGAAACTGGCAAACCCTTGATTCAACAAATTAATGTCATATCATTCATGATAATACCTAAATTATTTATAACCATTCATTTCATTCATACCTTAAAGTTATTTGGTTTCAAAACCAAATGACCATGTTCAATAATATCAATCGTCAACTTTAAAAAAAGAAAACAACTTCCCGATAGTTGAAGCAGATGCGTTTTCAATCCAGGAAATATACTTGGGTCAATTTTTCGCACATTTCCAAAAGATTTATTCCCATCTTCAAGATTCTTTAGTCTTGTACTGACATATTGTCGCACATCTCCATCTACGTGGTCATCCATTGTGTCCAAACTGCACATAAATAGCTTGTCATCTCATAATTAATCAATCGATGTATGCCATAATCAATGACCAACCTCATCAATTTAAAGGGAACCAAGTCTAAAATCCCCAACTGATTTGTTCGAATTGTAATTATAATTTTAAACCAGGGAGGAATCTTTAATACATGTTTTGATAAAAATGAAGATATTGTATCCCCACTTCCAGGTCGATGTGATTCGGCTTCATCAATCGAATCAAGAATCAGGATAAAGTAATCTTTAACCAACATTTTATTCTTCCTCAAATAAATCAGAGGCTGTATAATTCCATTGTTGAATGCCTTATTTGGGTCAATGAGACAATTATGGGATGAGAGGACATCCTGCGAAAAGGAGGAATATTCCTCAATTATGTTCGTCAATTATTTTCTGAATTGTTACCCTTGAATGTGGATTTTCTTCAAGAAAAATACGATATGCCGAAAAACCTGGAGCTTGACACATTTGGGCAGCAACAGAATGTACAAAATCCGATACGAGACAAGTGTTTCGATTGTCCACCTGACAAAAGTGGTACGCTACTATTTTTGATGCTAGTTTTTTTAATGGAGCATTATTTCCTTCTTGGTCCAACATTTTCACATTTCTACCAAAACAAGAGTTTTCAACAAGCTGAAGAGCAATTGTAGTTTTTCCTACAATTCAGTCCCATTGTTCTAACTTTTTCCGATATGTATGTGAAAGGGCACAAATTCATACCTGTCCCAGGATTTCCATGAATTATCATTCCTCGCGTATTTCCATCCGTCGCAAAAATATCTGCAATTGTTCCATAAATCCAACAACGTTCCACCAATTGGTGCTCTTCTTCTTGAGGAACTTCGAAATACAATGGTTTTAGGAGTGGTGGATGGTGCTCATTCTCGGAACTTTGAACAGGTTCAACTGTGAAATTTTAGCAATTTTACTTCAAGACAGGCACACACGAGGTGGAGGAAGGTCTACACATCACCTGTCGTCAGTTGACACTCGCTAATCAATGCATAAGTCGTCTCATTGTCGTCATCTTCAGGAACGGATTCATCTTAGAAAACCACATTTAAATCTTATATGTAGTTGGGGTGGGTATAGTCAATAGTAATTTACCATTGTTCTGTTCTTCTTGTTCCAAAGATGACGCGGATGGGAAACTACCACCATTACTTGACAAAGATGCAATTCCAACAGCATGACATTTACTCTAAAATTCAAATTTAAGCATTAAATTTGTAGTAATTTATCCACGCATTCAAGTACATACAGTTAAACAGGAAACTTTCTTGGACTTTGTGGCCGATATGGATGGAGGGAGACCATGCCCAAGACCATGATTATGACCTTCGAATCGGTTTCGCAACCGGCTTGGAATACTCTTCTTACCCTCACGATCTCGACAATCTTCACTAGAACTTTTAAATGCAAATCGCCACTTGTTTAATTTATCCGAAGTGGATTTCCTTTGTTTCCCCATGATGTTGTTATCTCAAACCTCAACAAATACTGTGGCAAAGGAACATTGCAACACACTTTAGGACATTCTAAAATCCCCTCAATCAACTAGACTATGGTTTTGTCAACTTCAACTCTTATCCGGTCCGGGTGCGGGTCCTGGCATCTGTACAACTTCCAGTCGGTATAATAATGGATGATGTAACACTGAAGATGAGTGACACTTTATTCCATCCAACTTCAAAATGCAACTGCATAGAGGAGGGTGCAAGATGTAATCGAATGCATGCATAAGAGACAGACGCACACGCGACTCATTATCTTCCAAATATGGTATTTTTAGATTGTTTGTGCATCTCCTCATCCCCATCATCTCTTCTTCCGTGGTGGAAGAATGTACAAGTAAAATCCATACTGAATTCAACTAACGAAAATGACTGCAACTGCAACTGCAATAAAAAACACTTCTTGCATTGCTAAAGTTCAGGTTCAGTATGGTTTGGTTTATTAGTTCACGCTTAAAATGGAATCAAATGTTAAATACTAACGGTTCAAGAAACAATACAATAAATGTTCCTAATAATATTAACGTTAACATCATCCATCACCAATTTATGGCAGCAGAATGTATGTTTCAATTATTGGACTGGTTACCCAAAATTCTTTATGAACGATACTAATAATACTTGTTTGAAATGCAATGAATAGCTTTGGATTGGGTTGGATTTGTAGAATATTATAGAATTTGCACTCTTAGGTAAACTTGTAAACTTAAATAGTGTACAAAGTCATATATAAAATTCAAAATCAAACAATACAGGAATATATTGAGAAATTAAGTAAAATACAGGAAGCAAATCAAGATGGGTGGGATAAATCCTGAGCACTTGGAACGAACATGACTAAATAAATAAGACATTTGAAATGACACAATAAAATATTAAGAATAGTTACAATTTGTTAAAATCTCTAGCAAAGTCGCTTGATTTAAAAAAGTAAAGAACTGCGTATTGATTATACATACATCAAAATAAGTCAATGTTAATTGTGACGGCAATATTATGCGTTGATCTGGAAAGCTTCACCCACTCCAGTGATATACAGTCTAGTCTCAAAAATTACTCTGGGAATAAATATTTAGTAGTTAAAACAGTCAAAGTCACTTGATTGATACTGTTAAACAGACATTAAAAGGGTCCGTTACTCCAAAGTAGAGCGATCTGCGTATACCTACTCCAAAATACTCCAAAATGTAGTGAAAATTATTAATAAAGCCAAATGAGAAGGCGACCGTGAAAATTCCACTGACATCTATTTGTTAATGGCTAAATTAATCTGAATTATGGTAGTGATGTTGCCTCAGAGCTGCCAACCTCATACGGGATTTCTCCAAATCTGTCTGCAGTCTGAGAACTTCCGCTTGTGTTTCCAATTCGAGTCGTTTAGCATTGTGAGTTGACAATTTCGCCAAATCAACTTCATCTAAAGGACGGATATTCAGTTTAGTTTTTTATCCCATCCAAGAAACCAATATGTAACAAACCTGATTCTTCAATTAGCTGAGCACAGTCCTTGGCCGTTGCAACGACACCTGCAGTAGCAGTTTTTACACCTGTGGATGCTTGTTTCAAAAGGGATAAATTTTGAGAACTTCGATCAGCTCGAACTTGACTAGCGATAACCAACTGAATTGTACTAGCTGCAATATCTTGAGAGGAGGCTATAAGCAGCTCAAATCCGGCTGTTGGATTAGTCACGGCCTTGTCCGCACTTTCCCTACAAGAACATTACAATTAATTGAAAATTCAATTTCTATCAAAAGCAAAACTATTATAGGAAGACTTACAATAAAAACTTAGCACCTCCACCTACTGATTTTGCTGCAGAAATCAGCCCTTCAGTCCACTGGTGATTTCTTTTATAAAATTCTGTCACGGAGGTAGACCCCTAAACCATACATCACAATTCAATTCCACACATTAAACTACTAATCTACCCCTTCTAAATAACTCTAATACCTTTCCCTGGGCTACAATTTCCGATTGTAAAAATTTAGACCTTTGAACTAGAAGCCGTATGGCATTCATAAGCGTTGTACAAGAGTCAATCAGCTTCTCATTAACTTCCAATTTAACTCCGGTGTGGGATGCTCTGGAATTTTTCAACATTTCTTCCATTTTCTTTGACGCTTCTTCAATGGCACGTTCCATTGCTAAAAGTTCCTTTTCTAGGGCTTCTGCAGCGTCTGCTTCAGGTGTCAAAGAACTTCCCAAATTACTTGCGGTAGATAACAACTTTTGAAGTCTTTCTCGTATCTCGTCATATGATCCAGTCAACTAAAAAACCAGATAAGTTTATTATCACATTACGTAGACACATATTATTACATAGATATTCCTCGTAAGTTTACGACATACCGGTTTTCCCGTCAGCCGTTTTCTTATTGCTCCCAGAAGAGAAATTATAGAAGAACCCAGATTTCTACAGTCTCCCAACATTTCTACGATAAAGAACAATATTTTCTCTTAACGACATCCGCACAGCTCATTAATTTATTGCACAAGTCTCACCATCTCCTTTCAGGATATCTGCAGACGTTTGAGAGGTGGCACTCCCATGCAGCATTAAATGCGCCATGTGATGTGTAAAGGGTGGAATACGTTCAAGGATGTCTTTAAGACATGGAAATGCAGAATATCCGTTGCTTGTGGCAGCCTCCATCAATCCAACAACTTGTCCAGTGCTTCTACAATTCATAATGAAGTTGTCCAGTGCCCCTGTTCCTCCAGTTAGAAGTGGGTTCTCCAAGTCTTCCACCGTTTTTTTGATTATACCTTCACATTCTTGTATGCATACGTCTAAAGAAAAAAACAAAAATTATACAAATTAGTCTAATTACTTTTATTAAATTATTAAATCACATCACTTACTCAAAAGCTCATTATATCGTTGAATAGATTCGCTTTCCATGTTCTTTTGGTTATCCTGTATTTGCAATTGTAGATCGTTTATTTGGCTTTGGAAGTTGTCTCGGGCTGACGCACTCAGAGCCAGCTCTTTCGTCAGGTCATCACATTTTACGGTCAAGTTGTCAATTTGGTCAACAAGAGACTGAATTTAAAATGCAATGTAAAATTGTAAATAAGTTGATCATTATCATCAAATATCATTATTTCTACCCTATTTAATTTTTCCATGGACGACGCGCCTCCAGACAAAGTTTCAATTTCAATCCTAGCCTTCTTCAGCTCAGTATCCAGCTCAGACTCAATCTTTTTCTTGGCACTTTCAACAGACTGGAAATGCAGAATTTTACAATTATTTAAATGTATTTCTTCATTTTTTCCAACTAAACCTTACCGCAATCTGAGATTTTAATTCCGCAACAACGGAATCCAATTCTTCAACTTGAGCGTCTTTTTTGGCCAATTTTTTAAACAAACTGGATTCGACTTCCTCTTTGTCTTTCCGTAAATTCTGTATAAATAAAGTTTTCTTGTTCAAGATTAAGGACATAATTTGACAAATGTGAATTTTCATACCTCTACCAAAACACTCATTTCACTTTGTCCATTTACAATTTTCCGTAACTCTCCAATTTCTTTGTCTGCTCCACCTTTCTGTAAATTAAATCAATACATGAAACACTAATCATCTTATTTAATAAAAACGACAAACCTTTCGTAGCAAATCAATATGTTCCTCTCTTATATTATTGTACAAAGTTTTCATTTTGGTGAACCTGCTCTCAGCGTCTGCTTTTCCCTCTGAAAACGTTGGAAATTTTTATTTATTAATACGATACATGCATTAATTATTAATTAATTATTGTTTTATTTCAAGCTAAAGAATTTAGCCATCAAATTTCACTAATATTTATTCAATGCAATAAAAATATGTATAATATGGGAAATCAAAATCGCTCACTTTCAGCAATGTCGTATCGTTCTGCAAACTCATTAGGAATTTTACACTCGTGGGACTGCAGCTCTGCAATTTTTCTGTCTTTCAACCCAATTTCAGTATTCTGTACAGGAAAAAGAACAATTACTAAATCGTCTCATTGAGAATTATTACTAACAAATGTAGTATCTCACTTTAGCTGTTAATTGCTCACTCAAAGACTTGATTTCCAGCTCTAGACCACGTATTCGTTTCCCAGCCTCAGCTTTTAAATAGTCTATGTAATCATTGAGACGTTTCAATTCATCTTCAAGTTCTCTTATTCGCTTATCTCGGTCTCTGAAAATAAAAGTCGGTCATAATTTCAACAACTCTTAAAATTGTGTGTGGTCCAGAGTATAATCTATATGTCTAATTAATTACCTTTCCAATTGTACCATTTGCTGCAAGTCAGGAGAACTAGATCGCGATTCATTCGTTTTGCTGTCCTCATTATCAACGTCAATCAAATCCCCAGAGTTGTACACGGTAACTTTTCTCGTCTCGTAGTTTTCTATATCCGATTGGACAAGAAAGTTTGGTGGGTTCTGAAAATGTCAAGTCAAATGGTAAAGAGTCTTTATATCAACTCAATCCGTCATTGACTAACCTTTGGGAGGAGTTGGATTGCAATTAGATTTTTAAAGTATTGTAGACTCGCAGTCCTTTCATAAAGTAGAGACAGTTCTTTAAAAACTTTGAGGAAACGTTGTCTATGTCCCTCAAGGAGGTCTGGTGAAAGCCCTAGACAACATTTAAAAAAATGACATTAATTATAAGTCTTTGTAATTCACCAAAACATACAGTTTAGACGGACTTACTCGAGTGAAGATGAAACAGGATCTTTGTAGTGTAGTCGTACAAAATCATAGAGTCCTGAATACATGGGATCAACGGTGTTAGCCGACATTGTCCTGCTGGGGTCATAGAGTTGCATCGAGACTGGTCCATTGTTTTGAAAACTGAAAATGGAGTCAGTTTAAATTTAATTTATCATAAATGGTTACATAAGACCTACTGTCAGCTTGAAGTTCCAAAATGGCATCCAAATAATCCAACATTTCCACAGATAGTTGAAAACTGAAAAATGCAAACGTTTTGTAATATTATCAAAAAATTCTTATCCAATCCACCTTCTTACAACGCATCTTCATTATCTCCCACAGAATTCACCAAGTCTCCATAGTCCATCTCTAAATTTCCAGGGATTTTATGATTCCTTTGATGAAACGTCAACTTTATCTCAAGCAATGTACAGTAATCTTTTATCAATCCTCCAAATCCAGACTTTAGGTGACCCTGTTGTCATTAAATTCATAACCTTCATTTATCGATTCATTTATAGGATAAGAATAATCCAATAATTAAGGAATCTTACCCAAAATTTACCCAACTCTCGCAGCATTGGTTTATAGCGTTGTGAATCCCGAATAACATTCTCATGACCTTCTCGTAACACCTATGTATAACAATTAAAACACCATCTTAACACATTTGACACACATGACAATAGATTTGTGATTCAAATAACATAAAATTTTCAATCCCAATGAATTCATTAAGAAAGTAAACATTCATTCTCAAAATGTCTAAAATACAGTTAAAGTCATTATTCTAATTTGATGTCTTTGTAGATAAATACTCTGTCAAGACAATTAATGACGAAACCCTAAATACGTGATACAACAAACTATACCAACCTTATGGAGAACGAAACAAAATTTCCAGCAAAGAACGGCATGTTCTTTAGTTGGAAGTCTATGGACGCAATCCCAAAATGT
>JAQIWQ010000835.1:0-13468 GCA_034695825.1 Folsomia inoculata
CGGTTACATTTTCCACAACTCCGAAGGACTCTATCACTTTTTCGACAGCAATCAATGACCCGGTGACATTTTCGCCATCTCCGGAGAACTCTGTATCTTTTTCAACAGCACTCCATGATGCGGTTACATTTTCCACAACTCCGAAGGACTCTATCACTTTTTCGACAGCAATCAATGACCCGGTGACATTTTCGCCAACTCCGGAGAACTCTGTATCTTTTTCAACAGCACTTCATGATGCGGTTACATTTTCCACAACTCCGAAGGACTCTATCACCTTTTCCACAGCAATCAATGACGCGGTGACATTTTCGCCAACTCCGGAGAACTCTATAGATTTTTCGACAGCCCTCCATGATGCGATTACATTTTCCACAACTCCGAAGGACCCTATAACCTTTTCGACAGCACACCATAACCCGGTGACATTTCCGCAACTCCGAGACAGCATTTCATGACCCTGTGACATTTTGCATAACTACGAGGAACCATATAACTCGGTTTAGCTAGCAGTAACTTTTCCCCTTATTTGGTTTGTAAATCCATTAATTTAAGATTATAAGCAACCGGCTACATTAATAAATATGCAGGGTCCGACGAAAATTTTTAAGCTTGGGGAAAAGGTTTATGATTGTTTTTTGCTTTCTAAACTTTCTAAATGCCGATTTCTCAGAGTAAGTATTTAGGTAGCATAAAAATTTGATTCCAAACGGTATGAATTTCCTTATCCCTACAACATTTCAAAATAAAACAATGAAAAGGTCCGGATTTTTTTAAAACATCAGACATTTGTCATCCTTCCAAAATGTTAACTTTTAAACCGCAAAAAGCAGCATTAGGATTGATGTTATTTACTTTACAAAACCACTATAATTTTAAAAATACGAGTTTTGGACGTAAAAGAAATTTGTTTCTAGAATGGATACTTCCTCCAATTTTTGTTTTTATCGAATTACGAGTTATCAACTTACAGCCGTTCAAATGTTTCTCAAATGACACTGATAACTGTATTGTAGTAATATTATCTAATCTATAGTAAAAATGAATAAGCAAAGAACGCAGATAAATACAATGGCAGAATATGTACGCAATGCCAAAATGAATAGAAATATAAATGCCTGAATTGCATTAAATTGCATTTTGTATAGTTGTATTTATCAACGAAAGCTGAAACCAATGAATAATTCAGTGCACATAATTACAAATAATGAAACAATTATCTACAAAATTAACTGGACGGACTACGAACAACATTAGGCTTCTTTCTTTGGGTAATTAATTTCCTCAAACGTTTTCAAGTTAAAGTTTTGTTGTTTTCCAACATCCTGTATAGGGAAGCTACATGTTATACCATTGTTATCGAAATTTGTCTTTGTGTAATGACGCAAAGCTCCCATATACATAGATTTTGATCTGCCATCAGTATCGTCTACAAATTGCATTGTTTTTTGAAAGTGAGTTTTAGGATAATCCTCGCTTCCATCATTACTTAACAAATAACAAATAGTCCTGGGGTCTGTATTCGTATCGGCCTGAAGATTCCAAAAAATTTTAAACACTGGGACTCTGTCGTCATCAGATTGGCTAGGAAAGATATTGTCCCCAGTGATGAGAAATGATTTAGCAACGAAAGGGTTTCTAGGAATGTCATCTACGATGTCAGTTGGATAGAACGTTTTCTGTCTCAATGTAGCAAACTCTCCTTCGTAAATTGTTAGTGATTGTTGATCTAAATTTACGTCTCCGTTTCCGTCATATGGCCCAAGTAAACGGTACGATTTCATCTGTGCAATCTTAAATCCATCACCACCAATGTTGAAACACCTGTACTCTGCATCATACCCAATTTGGAATCCAGTGATTGCAGGAGTCAAAAAGTTGTAACCAGTTTCCGGGTAAAACCTCCATCTGTAATTTAATTCAAAATATTAAATTGGTTTTCAGACTGATTTTGATGATTGAATATTATGTAACCCATACATTCCGTATCCACAAGCCATTATTTGATTGTTTGCAGTCAGAAACCCTAGCAGTCTTGGTTCTACCAGCATGTCAGTCTGATCTAGTCTATCAACATCGTAGGGTAGTTGACCATCAGCAACGAACTGAAGTTTTGGAACTTGCCCGTTAACGCTGCCTTTAGTTATCCACAGAAAACAGAAAGTAATGCCTAAATATATTTTGGACGCCATTCTAAAGTAAGAACAAGTTTGGGATCAATCCTCAAAAAATCGAATGAATACCCAATTGGGACATGTCATGTTAATATATATTGCAGATAATTCGCATTGTATGTATTTGGAGATAAGATACTATTGTTGGAAAATGCGGTCGTGATTCGATTCAACGATGATGGGTTTTATTGCAGTATTTAGATAAAAAATCACGGGTGTAAAGTACTCAAGTTTTAGAAATGTCCTACCAACGCTGCATTTAGTTACCCAGAGAAAACAAAGCTATCCCTAAATATATTATTGACGCTATTGGGAATGGTACAAGTGGGACCAATCCTTCAAAAATTGTGGATGAACCGAAAATTGGAAGGATTTATACTGCAAATAATTGGCATTGTATTTAGTGATAAGATAAGATGTTCCTAAATGCGGTCGTGACTCCATTTTGTCTTGTTTTCCATCAAATTGGGGTCCTGGATTAAACGTTCATATGAATTTAACAATGGTGTCAGCGATAAACTCCATTCCATCAATGTCTTTTTATATAAAATTGGGCCATTTTATCATCATAATAATTAGTGAGATAATGAATCGCAGTATTTATTCTGTTGTAAAATTTAGCACATGTTCAGCAAAAGTCGGGCGCCGTTTATCCAATATTTTATCTGTTTTTTTATCATCCTGGTAAATACAATTGCAGTTTGCTGATTGAGCTGGAAGTTGTCATATTCGAGAAGAACAACGTTTCGTTCAATACTGTATTCCTGCATGTAACTATGACATTTCAAACCTGGTATCCTCTTTGCTCGTAATGCAAAAAAATTGACTGTTGTAAGGGAATTTACTTCATATTTTCTGAACTACAAGATTACATTTATGTTTCATAATGCAATAGTTTGTTGTTTACTTTTTTGAATTAAATAGAAACATTTAAACTGTTTTGATCCTGAGAAGTGCATATCAATTTTATCTTAAATACTATCGAAAGAATTTGAGGGGGAGTGATGTAGTGTAAACTGTGGTATATAACTATGTAGTATTTTGTAGTATATGTTACAGGCAATTTGAACAGTCCGTCCGTATGCATACGTCCTAGTCAGAATGAATATGTCCTGGTCAAAGTGCACACATCCTAGTCAGAATGAACATTGTCTAGTCCATTTGCATATATCCTAGTACATGTGCATACGTCCGACCACAAACTGCCGAGCGCTATTAAAGGACTGAAATTTGCAGGAAGTTTAAACAGTCCTAATGCATATCGCCTAGTCCGTATCCACATATCCTAGTCAGAATGCAAGTTTCCTAGTAAGTATCCTAAAAATCATTCTTTATGCATAATAAACCATTCTAAATGGGTGAAACCAAGGATCGAAAGCCTCGAGTCATCGGTCGAAGGAAACCTCGGTCACATGCATCGTGACCCTAAAGTCCATGTATCGTGACCCTAAAGTCCATGGTTTGTGACTCTAAAGTCCATGGTTTGTATGGCTAAAGTCCATGGATCGTATCTTGTGCTTTAGAAACCTAACCTTTTTAGGATTGAATGACATTTTAGGGTGAACTGATATTTGTGGGGTAATGTATAGCGAAAGTACATGGATTGTGGAACCAAAGGTGGGGGTGGAGGTAGAAAGGGGGTGGAAATACAAGTACCGTAAATATTCGGTTTTCTTCGATCCTTGGTTACACCCATTTAGAATGGTTTATTATGCATAAAGAATGATTTTTAGGATACTTACTAGGAAACTTGCATTCTGACTAGGATATGTGGATACGGACTAGGCGATATGCATTAGGACTGTTTAAACTTCCTGCAAATTTCAGTCCTTTAATAGCGCTCGGCAGTTTGTGGTCGGACGTATGCACATGTACTAGGATATGTGCAAATGGACTAGACAATGTTCATTCTGACTAGGATGTGTGCACTTTGACCAGGACATATTCATTCTGACTAGGACGTATGCATACGGACGGACTGTTCAAATTGCCTGTAACATATATATACAGATCTCCATCCGTCTTATAACTTTTTACGGACAATTCAATTGCATGCAAATATTTTTGATTTGTATGTGATATGCAGCAGCATTAAATTTCAAGATGTGAATTGAAGATCACAGGGTAAAATTTGCGTAAACCTAGCCCACGTGGTGCAAGAAAAACCAGTCGAGCGTCTTACATAGATTAAAATGCTAATATCTTAAGTATGTAAGGTTGGTTGCATAGGTAAGGTTAAAATTGGCATCGCACATAAAATAAGTAAATGTACTGCTGATTTTATCATTTCTCATATCAGTAAATGATAAGTAGGGTTGAGTTGATGTTCAAGTTGCATGACATCAGCTAGTTGAATTTATCAAACTCTTGGAAACCATGACAAACGATTGAACATTTACACATTTTAATTAATTTTATCAGCGTTTCATTTACACCACAATGGTTGGATTCACTTTAACCACTCATGGTTATCGCAAAGTTGGCGAAACGTATCATGAATCCATCCCATATTTTATGTCAGCATCTGTAATTTTCTACCATTCGAAGGTTTCACACGGTCCGAAGCTTTTCATTTCAAATTGAGTTTTAAAATAATGCAGTCCCACAAATTTGTCATCTTTGCATTGTTCTGCACTTTTGCATGTAATACAATAGCACAAGAAGAGATTTGTCCCCCAGGAGAAACATTCTGGCATCACCCGGACTGCACAAAATTCTACGCCTGTAGTAGCGATGGGGCGCACTTAATTTTTGATTGCAATGCGGGAAACGAATTTGACTATATTCTCAAAAGATGCGTCATTCCACCTGCTCCTGGATGCGTTGGAGGTACCCGACCTCCTCCTAGCACCACTACTACAACTCCAATTACCACTGTTACAACTCCCACAACTACCACAACCCCAACTACAACAACTTCCACGACGACCACAACAACTGAGACCACTACAATATCAGTAAATGAATACATACATTATTGTCAATATATATATATATATATATATTTTAATATTCAATATTACTTTAGAATCCCGGAATCTGTCCGATTGGAAAGACATTTTGGCCTCATGAAGAATGCTCCAAGTTTTACATATGTGTAGCCTGCAACTCACCCATCGTACATGACTGCCCTGGAGGCTACTATTACAATACGACAAAAGAATCCTGCGATACCCCGTTATTTGGGACAGACTGTGAACCTGGTGCGACAAGGCCACCGAATCCTGTAACTTTTTCAACGCCGTCACCTACTACGACCCCAGTGCAATGCCCCGTAGATGGAATTCATAGAGTACCACATCCCGGTAAGATTGCCCTTTACTTGGGCATTTTTTTAATGTACGTATTTTCCATAGCCCAGCAATTCATTCCAATCCACCTGTGTAAGGAAATTGAATTTACCTTTACCGTCTTGTCTACTGTAGGTTTGCATATATACAAACCTACGCATCCAATGCATTAATTAAAGTGTTTCGAACTGAATAGCATTATCGATAGAATAGTGTAGGACTTTTCTTTGTCCACTGATTTATTACATGACAATTTGTAAAAAGACTTTTTCACGGGATATGTTTTCTTAAATTAATCGAATGAATTTTGTTTTAATATATTGCTCTTGCTACCAAGACGATATCAGAAAAAATTGGGAGTAGAAAAGTTTTGCAAATTCCTTTCCTAGATAACCACAACTGCAATGTTCAAATTACGTAGATGTAGAGATTGGTATCAACATGGGGCCATGACTCTATTTAATTACTGTAACGATGAATTGTTCGTTATAGTTCGCTGCGATGCCTACTACAACTGCGTTAATGGGGTTCAAGATCCGGAGCTACATATCTGTCCTGATGGTCAGTTATTCAACCCTGTAACTGAGAATTGCGATCCATTTTACACCTGTCCATGAATTCGACGTCTGTAGTAAGCATTTATTTGTTAAATCTAGTGATTCAAAAAATATGAATTGAATGGGGAAAATAGTTAATTTAAATATTTTCTGTATAATTACCAAAAATCACTAAAGACTACAGTACATAATCGATTGACGGTCACATTATGAGAAATTTGACAGTCAACGATTTCGAAGTAATAAAATAGCTAATGAAATAAAACAGGTTGTTAGCATTTTATTAGCGCGTAGTCTACGGTAATTATATGGGAAGGAAGGATCCACAAGAGTTTTTGTCCTCATAACTTCCCTTGGACTTTTATCCGTATAAATGGATCTTTACAAAAGTTTTTACCCAGACGTGTAGACTCTTATGTGTTTTATTTAATAGTTCATAGAATTTCATCTCATTTCTTTTTGTTTCCTTAGTCTGTCTTTCCGTGATTACTATAACTCTAGACGTAGTGATTGGATCGAGTTCCAATTTGTGACACATAAATGGTCAAAAAGAAGAAGTCAAGTTGAGACAATTTGTTCCGTATGTGGTTCAATGGGGGTCATTCGAACCCCCACTGCTTTAGGCGGGGTTGACGTAGAACGCAGGTTTCTGGCATGGCAGTATCTAATCATGTTAATTTGAATAATATCGTTTGAACATTTATGATTACCCACTTTAATTAATTTTATCAGCATTTCATTTAACCTGCAATGATTAGTGTTACCATTAACCACTAATTGTTATTGCACAACTGACGACCATGAATACATCAAATATTTTATGTCAACATCTCTGACTATCGACCATTCGAGGTTTCACTCGAACCAAGGTGTCTGATTTCAAAACGGAACTTATTGGTGGAGTTTAAAAATAATGCAGCCACAAAAATTTCTCATCTTTACCCTTTTTTGTGCTTCTGCATGTACTAATACAACAGCACAAGAGATTTGTCCCCCAGGTTCAAGTTACTGGCCTCACCCAGACTGTACCAAGTTCTATGTCTGTAGTAGCAATGGCTCGCACATAATTTCTGATTGCCATCCGGAATTGGAATATCACATTGTGCTCAAATTCTGCACCACTCCACCCGTTCCTGAATGCGTTGGAGGTACCCGACCTACTGTCGGAACCACTGCCACGACCCCAATTACCACTCCCACGTCTACGACAACTATACCAACGTCAACCAAAACTCCTACTACTACGACGACCACAACACCAACCACTACATCATCAGTAAAAGTATACATTATTGGTACAAATTGTATATTCTAATATTAAACATTCCTTTAGAGTCCCAGCATCTGTCCGATTGGCAAGACATTTTGGCCTCATGAAGAATGCTCCAAGTTTTACATATGTGTAGCTTGCAACTCACCCATCGTACATGACTGCCCTGATGGCTACTTTTACAATTCACAAATAGAATCTTGCGACAACCCGGTGTTTGGGGCAGACTGTGAACCTGGTGGGACAAGACCAACTACTACTACAACTACTACTACCCCGACCCCAGTCCAATGCCCGGTAGATGGGATTCATAGAGTGCCGCATCCGGGTAAGAATGCCCTTTGTGTACGTATTTTTCGAAAATATACACGTTTTTCCATTGTTCACCCATTCATTGGGGTGCAGCTGTATAAATAATTTGTATTAAATCGACTCCAAATTGTGAACGCCACAATTTGCTGGAAATTTTGTGAAATTAATCGAATGAGTTTTAGTTCCGATATATTGCTATCGAAGCTATCAAGAAGATATCAGAAAAATTGGTAACTCAAACGTTTTGCAACTACCTTTTCTAAGACAACCACCAATGTTCAACTTGGACATAGAGATTGGTATCAACATGGATCAATGACACTATTTAATTATAACGGTGGATTGTTTGTTATACATAGGTCGCTGCGACGCCTACTACTACTGCGTTGATGGGGTTCAAGATCCGGAGCTACATATATGTCCTGATGGTCTGTTATTCAACCCTGTAACTGAGAATTGCGACCCATTTTACACCTGTCTATGAAATCGATGTCTGTAGTAAACATTTATTTGTTAAATTTACCGAGTCACAGAATAACCAATGGATATCACACTTGGCGAAAGTGGTTAATTTAAATATTTTCTGTATAAATACCAAACTTTACTACTTTAAATCGATTGATGGACACACAATGAGAAATTGGACAAAGTCAGTGATTTTCAGGTAATAAACTATGTAATCAAATATAACAGTTTGTTAACATTTTATAAACACGACGTTTGCGATAATTATACGTAAGGATTCCCAAAAGTTTTTGCAGTTCAAACCATCCCCATGGACATTTATCTAATCTGTATAAATATATCTTCGTTACAACTGTTTTTCTCAGATATGTAAAGTAGATGCCATTCTATTTTTATTTAGCAAGACAGGATTTAATTTCAATTTCAATTGTTTCACTCGTCTGATTTTTAACCCAAGCCGGAGCATTTGTGATCCCTTTATCCGTCCGTGATAACTCTAGATACTCAAGAAGTGGTGATCGGATTGAGTTGCAATTTTTGACACCCTCCTCCCCACTGCTTTAGGTGAGGTTTAGTGGTTTAACGGGGTTGACGAAGAAGGCAGGTTTTCGCATAAGGATAGCTAATTATGTACATTTCAGAAACATGAACTCAAATTGTCTATTAGAATGCGTCATTATTCAAACTAGCTTGCCGAGGTATATGTGAGGTATGCATGTGACAGTATCTGATCCGGATAGTTTGAATAATGAGGTTTGAACATTTATGATTACTCACTTTAATTAATTTTATCACCTTTTCATTATAGCACAATGATTAAATTCACATGATTGTTATCGCAAACTTGACGAAACACGTGATAAATTCATCCCGTATTTTGTCAGTCCGCATCTCTGATTTTCTACCTTTCGAGGGTTTCATTAGGTCTGAGGCTTCAGAGTTCAAAACGTGAATTGTTCATTCAGTTTCAAATAATGCAGTCCTACAAATTTCTCATCTTTACACTTTTCTGCACGTTTGCATTTAATACACTAGCTCAAGAGATTTGCAGTACCCCAGGTTCAATTAACTGGCCACACCCGGACTGTACCAAGTTCTATATCTGTAATAGAAATGGCTCTCACGAAATAACCGATTGCCCTCCGGGATTCGAATTTGACATTACTCGCAATGGCTGCGCCACTCCACCTGTTCCTGATTGCGTAGGAGGAACCAGACCTACCCTCGGTACCACTCCAACAACTCCAATTTTCAGTACTACAATTTCCACGACGACCTCAACACCAACTACAACTATTCCCACCACTACAACATCAGTAAAAACATACATTATTGTCCATCCGTATTTATATTTTAATATTCAACATTACTTCAGAGTCCCATCATCTGTCCGATTGGCAAGACATTTTGGCCACATGAAGAATGCTCCAAGTTTTACATATGTGTAGCTTGCAACTCACCCATCCTACATGACTGCCCTGAAGGCTACTATTACAATTCACAAATGGAATCCTGCGACAACCCGGTGTTTGGGACAGACTGTGAACCTGGTGGGACAAGACCAACTACTACTACAACACCGACCCCAGTCCATTGCCCGCCTGATGGCATTCATAGAGTACCGCATCCCGGTAAGAATGCCATTTACTTGGATAAAAATACGCATTTTCCATAGTCCATCCATTCATTTCTATATAGCTGTGTAAAGAGCTGGATCGGCTAAGCCGGACTTAACATTATGTAATTTGTCCCCTCCTGCTAATTTAAAGATGTACAATCTTATCTTGGATACAATCGGCACTTTGATGCTCGTTTTGTTGGCTTCTCTTTATTGACCACGGTATTAGCAGACAGTTGGTAAAACGACGTTAGATTATCTCAGCCAAACACATTCTCCACTCTAAATGGTGCACACTAATATACCTTGTATTTCTCAGATACCGTGTAAAATTAATTGAACCGATTTTAGTTTGAATATATTGCTATCGAGGTCCTATCTCTACATATCTCTACATCCAACGTACGGTTGGTTAGACTACAAAGTTTTTGCAACTACCTTACAACCAGACCCATGCTCAAATAAGACAGATATTGGTATCAACATGGATTTATCTAATTCCAAGTTTGGATTGTTTGTTAGGTCGCTGTGACGCCTACTTTTACTGCATTAATGGAATTCAAGATCCAGAACTACATATCTGTAATGATGGTCTGTTATTCAACCCTGTAACTGAGAATTGCGACCCATTTTACATCTGTCCTTGAATTTTACATCTCTAAACATTTATGTATTAAATATACTCATTCACAAAATAAGCAATGGGCATTACAGTTGGGAAAAGTGGCTAATTTAAGTACGTTTTACATAATTACCAAATTACTCAAAGAATTATTGTAAACGAATGAATTGTTCTTACCATTATTAGCTATCCTTCACATTTATTTTAATAAAACCATTAATTCAGGTGGTTCGTTTCGTGACGTTGATTGGACTGAGCCGAGCGTTGCTCATGTAATTTGGTAAACCAAGGAAATAATTTATTGAGCACGAAACACATTAATTAGTGGAACAAGTGTCATTATCATCATCATATTCAAGGAAGAGATCCCTGTGTGAAACATGACTTGAATACGGGTCGAATAATTCGCTGAAATTCTGAGAAGGAGACATTCGACATTTTAAGGCTTAAATTTCTTAATGAACTTTTAATATTTTTTACTTGCACTACTCAATGTGACTCACTACTCACTTAATTGGAGTAATTTCATTTTAATGATACCATCACACCTTGTAGTTTAATTTTGATACTAATTATACAAATTAGTAAAGACGTGAATAGAAATTAAAACTAAACATTTGTGGAATACCACACTTTTTCATGGGCACAGAATATTATATAAACAACGTTTATAATGAAAATGGTAACGATTTCCTAATGGAATTTCCTATACTTATTGATTTTTAATTATCCAAAATCACAACGAGCAAACCAAATTGTGAGACAACCTTAGTTTCCTTACAGAGTTTGGAAAACTACAAAAAAGTATTGTTTCAAAATGTTGAGAATTATTTCCACATATTGTTTTCTATTCTTTTGCATTTCCAGTTGTTCTTGTTGGTTTCTGGATTGGTTTTCCTCTTCTAAAACTACAGGAGAGCCACCCTACTGTTCAGTATTATCAAGGTGAAGTGTTCAAAGAAGAATCGATTTTTTTGCATTTAAGGAGCATGATAATTTTTGATTTGATTATTCAGCACAACCCCAAAAATAGCGACATGTTCATCGCCAACCCTGGATACATTGATAGAAGGCCGTGCCCATCATGCCAACTCTGCAATCAACCCATCCATGATTCCATCCTGGATAAATCTTGAATTGGCAAGAAAAGGGCAACTATTTGCAAAAAAGCATTTATTTGCAATTACAATGTCCCACATGCTTGGACTCTTGACGTCCCGTTTTCCAGATGCAGCAAATGTTTTAATCTTTTCTGGCTCTAGTGAGACGGAAGAAGCCGTTCAAAAACGGTACATGGCAACTGTGACCCAAATCCTGGTTTGGTATCAGGATCTCTTTTCCAACTCCACAGTCGCTGGAACCTCCGATATTCTCGTGAGTCTGGGCCGAGTACGCCATCTTCATACAAGAATTGCGGAAGAAGCTGCCAAAAAGGTTAAGAGGGATGGATTCATTGTGCCTTCCACATATCACCAAAACTACACCCTCGACTCAGTTATGAAGGGTCCCTTCTTTGAGGATTTAATTGCATCCAAAATTCCTCAAAGTCTGCGATCTCCTTCCCCAGCCCAGTGGAATAATGTTACAGTTGTCCCTGTCAACCAGCAGGTGGCAGCACTGACACAGTTTGCATTTGTTGGTTTTCCAGTCCTCTTTCCCGAACGGGTTGGAATTAGCGCGAATGATGATGAGATTTGGGCTTTTAATCACTTATGGGCCGTCCTAGGCTACACACTAGGTATTGATGACGAGTATAATTTGGCCTTGCAACCGGATCTGAAAAGAACTAGGGCCCTCTATCAACAAGTGTTTGATAATTTTGTGCTAAAGTCCCATTTCCATACGGATCATAACATGAACGTCCTGTGGGAAATTACGGCGAAAGGGCTCTGTACTTTGACTGGAATTCCATCGATCTTCACCCCAAATACTATTGCGTATAGGATACTTACACAACTGTTTGGAATTGATGCTCCGAAAACGTGGGCTGCTTTAACAAAGGAGGAGAGAGCCGTCAATTTGGCTACAGATGCACAAAATATTCCGCTAATCATGAAAGATGTAGCGTTCAGGGAAGCATTAAATCTTGCAGTAATTGCTGGTCTGTTTAAACAGGGAGTGGAGCTGTACAGTTTGCATGATTACGACACTATGTTTCATAAGGCGAGAAATGTATTTTATGCAAAGCGTTATAACTAAGGTTTTGTATTTTGTGTTATTTTCTTGAAGTAATAAATTAATCTGGTCGGTGGGAACCTATTTATCTACGTGGAAAGTGATAACTGTCTGGTCAACAAAAATTTGAATTAAAAATGTGCAGTGGTTTTTTGTAGGCGACATTTGCTGCACTGACAAACTTGACCAAGAAACAATAAACTTGATGAAAAAGTCTTTACATGGAGAATTATCCTCTGAAGCTTTTCGCTCGTGATGAAGTTTATGACAGCCGTATAAATTTTCTCATGAATTAACGCATACCTGGACGAGAATAGTATAATGCACATATTACACCCGAGTAGTGAGAACAATGTACCAATGCCTTCTTTTTTATTCAAGCCATTATACGTTGTGCAATAATAAATACGAGCACTGGTACATTGTTTGTGGGGTTGCGTGGGCTGTATAGTATGCTTATCAAAGAGAGAAGCAAATGAAGGAATGGTAGCCCTAATCCAAATCCTTCTCAATGACAAATTAAATTGTCAAGAAAATACGGGATGATTTGCAAAGAACTCTAATAAAAGCATTAGTATAACTGAATGCAGCCAGCCGGATACAGCTTAATTATGGAGTTGAAGTAGGGTCCATAATTAGTAAAGACAATGGTATAACATTTCCGTGAATTTTTGCAGATAACAGACGTTGGCATGCAATATTGTTCAGGTGGTATGAATGGACAAAAACCACCTGGATGTAGTATATAAACTCATTTTATAGGTTACTAATCATTCCCTTGTCCTCAAAATTGTTGCCGTCAAGTCATAAAGAAGAAGCTTTTATTATAGCTCTACTGTGAGTAGATAGTGCCATGCAATGAAATCAAATACACCCTGGACACTGGCCATATTTAACAAATGTTTTAAAGTAATTACAGAGAATTAATTGAGCCGTCTCCGGTTGTATTGTTATGAATTACCATGATTCCAAAAGTCTTGACAAC
>JAQIWQ010000836.1:0-13461 GCA_034695825.1 Folsomia inoculata
ATTTACCTTAAAAGATTCCATAATCTTAGAGCTTTTGCTCTCTTGGTAGTACGAGAAACATCCTGTATATATAAAAAAGAAGTAGTACAAATGTTGTACTTTATGAACTGAATATATAACATGATTTGATTACCTGTTACGATCACAACTATTGACAACACAGCTCCCAGGTATAACTAGAAAGCAAAACACATCCGATATAATTATTTATACATCTCATAATGTGCAAATTTCAGATATTCCTTCACTCACGTTGTCTTTCGGTACATCTTCATAGTTACCAAGTTGGATGGAATACGCTATAAAGCACAGAGCCGCACCGATCCACAGAAGGAGGGCGAAACCGCCGAAAAGATTCTTACAAAATTTAATCCATTCCGGCGTTGTCTTTGGGGGTGTCAGGGCGTTTGGACCGTCTGTAACATGGAAAACAAATTTAGCTCAACTTGACCTTAGTTGTCCCAAAAATTGGCAGAATGGACACTTACCCCGATCATAATTTTCTTTCGCTCGCGCTTGCGTGAGACCCTTCAAAAAATGGAACGAATAATATATTCCCAAATCCGGATAAAATGTTTCTTAAAATATATCTCACTCACAGTATCACCATTGGTGTGTAACCTCCTGAACAGCTCCTCTAAGTATTTAAGAATTTTTAAATGGCAAATGTAGTTCAATTCCAAATCAGTGCACAGTCCAATATATCAAATGTACTTACCTAAGGGAATTTTATGATCATCTATGTCTAATTCTTGCTTAAGATTATCTAAATCCTTCTCCTTCTTCTTCGGCGCCTTAAAAAACAAGCATCAATCATTACAATCAATTTCATAATTATTCATCAAAGTACAATCTCATTATTTTTCTATCTCATCTCATCTCATTATTGAACAACTGAGGCATTTGTGTTCTGTCTGTTGTGAGAAATTGTACTTGGCTAGACAAACTCAAAAGTTAATCGAAATATACAAAGGGAGAAGGCGACGAGACGTTATTCGACTTTCAAGTACAGAACAGTCAGTAAGTGTTTAAAAGCAAGAGTAGAGTGGAATTGGAGTGGATGAAGAATAATCGCCCAATGTAAACGAATAACTACGAATATACGAATCATGAGACTGGAGCATGCAATACTCGAGTATAAAATAAAATAAAGCATCATTAACTTAACGGGACTTTGTTCACTAACTTACTATGTCCTATGTTATATTATACCACTAAATATTCTGAAAGTCAATGTAATGATGTTTTGATCACATCAGGAGCAGATTCGATTCAGAGCACAAATATTAATCTGATATATTCATGTAATACCACCATTGGTTTGTATTTTAGTTAGCGAGTAGTTACTTTTTAGTTCAAGTTGGGTAGGGCTGTAGTTAAATGTTAAATGGCAACGTATGACGTAAAGAAGTGGAAAATAACCTGGGTTCCATGCTAGAGAGATGGTAATGCAAATTCGGTTCGTGCCAATAAATCTCTATTACAGTACATCATTACAGTACAGCACAAATCTGGGCCGACTTTTGTCTAAAGTTGCAGAGCAATATCATTTCATAACTTGTTGAAACAATTAATTTCTTACACATTCTACATGGAATTTGCTACATGCTCTAATTTAATGAATATCCTTCATTTAATGTCTTCGAATTCTATCTACGTAGATAGTAGATACTGGGTATATGAATCTAAGTAACTGCACATCAATTATTCTAATTTCAGAATAACTAAATAGAAAGGAAGAAGGAGGAACTAACGAAGGGAAGGAGAAATGTTGGTCATTAATCAAGTCAAGTTTTTCTTCTCAAATTACAGTTTTATTTAATGACGTTTTTCTTTGCCTTAAATGTCAACGTGTGCGTAAAATGAGTCTAGAAATTGGTTTGGAATTAGTGACGCATGGGAATGAATGCGAAGTGTCAGCTCGGCTCAGCTTCTTCCAAGAGAGAAGTGGTTGGAACTCGAGCAAGTAAAAGGAAACTCAATTGGCGAAACGGTCCATTTATCATGGGGAAAGGTCAAGGGTCACACAAGCTTCTGTCATACTAGTCAAAATAGTAGTGGAGACTTGTTTGATAGAGTTGAATGAAACCATCCAAGGTTCCACTTAAGTTTTCTGTGATTCGCAACTTCAAGCACTTCTATACGTGTTTGTGCCTTTCCTTCATTTTACAATGATTATTCATATCCCAAGCCGAACATATGTACTACTCCTACTCCAAGCTAACTCTTATTGGACTCAATGAATACATACAATCATTATTATATCATTCCTCGTCCGAATTAGTTATACATTTAGTATGTACGCGAATAATGAGTTATGACACAGAATATAATACATACAACGAAATCGAATTGATGATTGAATGGGCATTATGGCCAGACTGCTTCGACATGGACATCGACAATGATAGTAACATATTAGTAATATTATTATGCAGTGTAGTCCCGAATATATCACTGAACAGACATGACATGATGAGTCTTCAATTACAGATCCCAGACACTACACTACATACTGTATTTGCACAGCTACGTGCATCCACCTAATCCATTCCTACATACGATATATGTACTGCATAAAATGTTGTAGGATATTTCTAATATTGCGAAACAAATCGGCGAGTGGATTGGATTCAACCAACCCAACTTTAGTCCAATTGACATGATTTGATAAAAAAAAAGATTTATGGAGAATAAAGAGGTTGTTGCTTGTTTGGCTGACTAAGTTGGTTTGCCATTTTGACAATCCACTCCACTCAATTGCTGGATATTATGTCCAGTAAACTATACAACTATATACATCATCATACACTGCATAACAGATTAATTATATGTATTCTCGTGCAGTATGAACCGGCCGGTATAATCTGCTTTGACGCGTCGTTAAAATGTCAATGTACAAATAATAATGTCATGTTGCTTGCAATGAATATCTGATTGTGTGAATGTATTCGCATTTTCAATATAAATTCTATAAACTTTTTGTTGGTAGAATGAATTCGGAATTCGAAAATTTTGGCGAATTTTGAGATGAGGTAGTAAAAATACTCGTAAATAATTTGGAACATTTTGATTACCATATTGCTGTCCCTGAGAGAAGTGTGTGGCACTAACTTGAGTAGGTCAAAAGACCTTTTCTTCTTCTTTTAAACTGTATCCACTCGAACAGGTGAAAGGTCACAAAGAGGGGAAAGGGCTACCATCCAACAAGCTTCGCAATCACTCAGTCCCCAACCGCAGCAACGGCACTCTTAACACTGAAATTCAAAATATTATGTCAAAATTACTGAACATTTCAAACCCTATCCACAAAATTTTGTCTGTTAACAATTTACTCCACTTTAACATGTACAAGTACCTCATAAATATGTCTTAACCGATAAACTTCATTTCAGATCTATGCGTTTTGCAACTATATAACTTTTAAAAACTAAATAAAATCCCTAAATATAATTTTCTGTTGTTAAAATCTTAAAACAATTGCTTTAACGTAACCCAGTCCCAAGATATACACTGGCTGGATAAAATCATAAAATGCGAGTCAACAACCCATACATTGGACGCTATAGCATCCCCCACTATCATTCATACAAATATGTACAACTTTATACGTAGTACCAAGCACTAATACCTTCTGTTAAGTCAACTTCTAAAGTGAACCAAACCAACCACCAACCATGCAAACGGTTGTAAATGGAACATGGAAAAAACCAGTAAAGCCATCACCATCATTATTATTTAATACGAGACGAGGATGAACGAAAGCATCACATCACCTCAGGCAAGTACTCTGGAAACTGGAAACAAGTGGAAAACAAGTGGATATGTTTTTTTGGGTGTGTCAGCAATTTACATAGTGGAGAAAATGAGATTTTCTCCAGCTACGCTACACACTGCATCTTCTGCATAACACTTTTGGGTTGGGTTGTGGTGACAATCGTTACGAATTTTTAACAAGTTTGAAAAAGAAAGTTTGCACACATTTCATTATGTGGCTTGTTTTCTTTTATTACGTATTTATGTATATGTAGCTACAGCTATACGGTATGTTGCAACACCTGCAAGGATTTGGCATAATATTTTACACGCACTAGAAAAATCTTCTATATTCAATGATGTATGAAGATTGATATTGATATTTTTGTTACAAGCTATAATATCCTCTTTTATGGAGCAGAGTTTCCTTCCGTTCTGATTTAGGTTTAAATATGTCGTAGATATAAATAGCACAGTCGGTGTTAAAAGGGTAAAGGCAAAACTATTTATAGTGTAATGGATAGCTTCGAAGCCTTGATGAGTCCTTCGAAATAAGTGTTTCTAAGTTCTTCTTGGTAGCATAATGACTCATGATGGTTAACAATAAACAAACCCTTAAATAGACCTGGATATTTTCCACAATTGCAGCCCTTGCAGCAGTAAGACGCGTCGACCTTGCCATGTATCCTAGTCCTAATCCTAGTTCTTACGTATTTCCCTAATCTATTAAATATTAGTACTCTTACTTTCTCTTATCCGCAATCATGCAGATAGCATTATCACGGCAACATCTTATTCTTACCGTAAAAATCCTAACTTTTCTGTCCGTCACCTGCAGTCTTGGTCCATCAATTACTTAAGTTACTAACAACTTTTGTCAAACACCCACCCCCACTTTATCGACTGATCCAATCTGCCTACCGAGCTGGACTGACAAACTAACGGATCGTCTCTCTTATTCCAGTTCGACCCAGTCAGTGTGCTTATCTTTCGTTTTACTCATATGCCAAATCTATATGCAGTTCTAATCAGCAAATTAATTCGTTAAGGTGATCATATTCGTGGCACATGTATAATGTGATTTGTTCTACTGCTACATATTCAACTTATGCCGGTGGTACTCTGAGTGAACACCTGTGGTTGCATAAATACCCAAATTTTTTAAACTTTGCTTCATGATCCTAATTGTAATTGGTAAAGCTGAGTTGAAACTTGTAGTCATAATTATCCGCTCCATTGGACATGTCATGCATCTTTTAAAAATAAAAACCCCTTCTTGACGTCTATTGGTTTGGTTTGCGATTAACATGTCATCTCATTCAATATTGTCAGCAAAGCAGTCAAGTTTGTAAGATAGAAAGCAAAGTGTTAAATAACCTTTGCGTCATTACTAATACTAACTAACGAACCAATACACTAATTGATATTAGGCATGATGGACTATGAGCTATGTAACTGCCTGTACAGCTTAATTAAATTAGCAAAAATGTGTCCATACATAACCAAATTTGTAATTTGGAAGTCAAGTCGGGTAGACTGTGCTTTGCGTGTTGAAAGCATGCACCTGGTTGTTGAGTTAATTGAGTGCACTAATTGTTACAACTATGCATAATATCTGCGAGGTCGTTCTTCACTTTTTGAAGCAACGGGAGATTATCTGGATTAAATGTGATCGTATATTCATCACCTTTCCAATGTGTGGTGGCGTTTAACAGTCAAGTGCTAAATAATTAGCTAAGTAAATTCTGTTCATCCGAAAAATGTATGGTAAATGAAAGGATGTCCACGTTCATTGAAGTAATGAACCACAAAGTAATTATCACTTCTGTTAAATTATGTAAATATTCAGGATTGCATTTTTAGAATAACAACTATACTTAACATCTGATGGTCAATGTCAATGACGTCTTTTGACCAACTAAACTATAAACTAGAAAGCGAATACCTGATTTTCTCGTCCCACCGTTTACAATACCACACGAAGGTGGGACAAGGCAAGGTCAATTAGATTTCTTTTGGCCTTTTCCATGAGAATGAGCTCAAATTTGTGTTGGAGCAAATCAGATTGTCCTGCCAATTTCATTCATGTATATTTTGTCATTATTCTGGGATACGAGTCGGCTGGATGTATCACCCATTTTCATATGGTGAGGAATAAATCCAGATTTCTTATTCTATAAAATCTGATTTGAATGCGCATCCGTTGGAAAATTGAATCTCGTTACAGCAGAAGTCCGGAAAAACCCTGTCCCATTCTCCTATCGCAGACGCAACCAACTGGAAAATCTTTAGTGACATACTGACATTATATCAGAATAGATAACGAGTGTGCATACATAGATAACAGAATTCGGACTATATTACCATGTTCGAAAAGAGTCAAGTTAATGATAGCTATCAATCTTTAACAAGATTACGAAACTGACACGCATACATAATATTGGCACCGGCTAATTAAATCCAACTCCAATTTCTTAACTTAACAATTTATCGATTGTTATCACATTACCCTATAACTCCAACCATAATTCCGTCCCCATTTCTTAGAATATTGCAATTCTCCAATTTCGATTTCATTTTGTAATGTGGGTGTGGTGTGTTGGTATAATGAATGCCGGCACAGCAGAACAGTAGTTTTCGACCCGTGGTCGTGGTTGTACTAATAGTGGACAAGGACGGATCGATAAGCAGCCGACTCCACTCACTCCGTCCGACAACCAAAAACTCCGAATTCTCACACAGTAATATTGGTTGATTCGAGGAAGCAAACGGAAGCAGACTTTTTGCCTTTGGTATAGTTTGGTTTTAGTGTGGTATGCAATGCATGGAGTAATCTGTCTAGAATACGACGCTGCTGTCTATCTTACCACCGATTTCTTTTATGCCTTCGATCGGAACATCCACTTCACCTAGACTAAGCCAACCCTTGAGGGAAACCGTCAATTTTATTGTGTGCAAAAATGCATTCAGGAATCGTCTCCAAACCCCAAGGTTCCCCAAAACGTGACAATATTTCCAACTTTTAATTCAAATACAGCCAAATGTTCTACAATTTTCTTGGTTGAATGTCTCTATTCCAATGTCTGAAGTGGGTGGGTGGGGAATAGTACAAGAAAATAACTCTTATTATTATACAGAGATAATGGGTTGCTGTCTGAAGCATCTCTCGGGGGATTGGTGTGCAGCAACGCTATGCTATACGTACGTAGTGACTCCATCCCTTCTCTTTGGGTGGACGTGAACGTGATTTAATGAGTTTTGATCTGAATTAAATTTTCTCCAGTGGGGATTCCTGCCTTCGAAGCAGACCATAAAATAAAATAAATCACATGTATGTACATTAATTCCCCACTATCCCTTTACTGAAAAATACCCAATTTCACAAACATTTCACTCCAACTAGATAAGTGGACCAAGCAAATAAATAATGTTTGACATTAAGTCAAATAAAAGTATTGATTCTAACCAAACCATCATGAACTAAACCACACAAAACAACAACCCTTTTCGACATTTTCCAATCTACATCGTCCTCGACACTGATCGTGATTCTTGCTATCAGAGACATTCATCCAAACTCAATACGAGAATTAAGGAGCAAATTCCAATCCAACCATATACTACCACCAAACGAACCAACTCCTCAAATAACTCGCATCCATGCAAGACTATACATAAATTGAATGGCTTTACTTTACCAAAGTCTCCGTCAATATGTCCAAGTCACGAACGGAACCAGCTCTTTTTCTAACAAAATATGTATTGGATGTCATGCCGAATGAACCCTGCATGCTTTCTCTCTTTTTTGCCTTTACGTACTATGTACAACCTACCTGCATACCTTCTTGCTTATATATATTTGCAAAACAGAGAATAAGGGTGGGGTTGACTTTATTTTATTTTCATCTTTTCTGTATAAAGTCTCAGATTACGCGATTACCGACACCCGGTTTCTCTTACGTTACAATATGCTGGTATCATTATTGAGCTCTGATTTCTTTTACACTTAAACTTGTACGCTCTTATCATACTCATGCATATATTAAAACATGCCAAAGTATATAAACTTTAACCTACCTTGAACCAAGATTATATATTCCTAATTAAGGTAATAACTATCCACTAGCACTTATCGAACACTTGTATATTTTGCCGGAACTTATCCACTTTTTTCTTACTACTTAGCACACAGTTTGAGCCCAGCTATAAACCTAATGTGGATGAACCACTGCCTTCCTTTTCACCTCCCCACAACAGCGACAACGACACCACGGCTTCTTGCACCAATTTCGACACTCTTACACACCGCCCTTCCAAAACCACCATTGCATATCCTGATATTTTTTACTCGTAGGGATCACAACACCACCACTGCTTCCTTCTTGCACGGTTATCTATATCAGTGATGAATCACTCACTCATCAAACAATGGATGGATGGATTAAGAATGTTTAACACTCTCAGCTCATTTTTCACCGTTACATTTAACGTTTTAAAAAGAAAGCTTAAAGAATGAGCAGGTATCGTATAATAGGTGGAAGAAGTGATGAGGTTCGAGAAGAAAGTGAGCCAAGCCTCTCTCTCCGGGCTCGACCGATGCCATCCATTGCCGTGCCATACCAAACCAATGCGCCTCGCCCTGCGCCCCGGTATAACTTGCCAAAATGAACACAGGCTCATATATAATAGGATAGGAGGACTCAACTCAGCCGCATAGTTATAGCCAACAAAACCGGGTAGTTCGTTGTGGAAATACCCGGGTGGTTGGTGAGGTGAAATACTGCAACTCCCAGTGAGTGGAATTGTCAACCACGACCAACAAACCGAGAAAGAGAGTGCAAGTCACGAGAAGCGAAAAAGTGGGAGAGACAATTGTTTTATGCATAACAAATATTTTGCGAATTCAATAAACTTTTTAATTTCTTTATGAAATGTACCTCCATAAATATTTCTTCTGAATTATCGTGTATGCATGCTTCAATCATCGATCAACCATAGTTTTACATGGGTTATTAGCTGTATAATGTCAAATGTAACGATGATATATGACAAGTGCATGATACAATCATTTACATGCAAGCAATGCAATAACTGCATGGAAAATTTGTCATCCCTATTGTCATACTCTGTCATAACCTTGTCATTTACTATATTATGAATGTTGAGGTATTGTATTTGTAAAGAGGCAAAACGTGGATCATGTATTAGTGAAAAGAAAATTCAATTTCAATAATGTGAAATGTCATTAGTTTAGGTTAATGTTTTGTACGTGTATTAAATTATTTGATTCGATTGTCATTTAATTCAAGTGCCTACACAAATTCAGTTTATACAACTGGTTTACACTTTCTGACACAGCAGCGGTATATGATTATATGGGTTGTGTAATAATTATATATTACACATTGAGAACACGAACGACATGTATATTTATGCTACTCATTGTAAACAACCCACTGCAACTCATTGATGAATTCTGCTGCAGTAAAGTAAAGTAAAGTACATGCAGCATAAAACAGAACGTATTCTAGATTATATAGTCTTGTGTCTTATTTTCAATTCCAATGCAACTCATTTATTTAGAAACTTCAAGCTAATGTTTGTAAACTTATCCACGTACGTTTATTTCAACAAGGACATGTACAATTTAGCATTCCGATAACAGAGTGTGTCATTAGCGACTTGACTGATTGTTTGTTCACTCTATTCTTGGAATATTTCAGCAGAAAAACTAGCTGATATGCTTAAACAAGTCTATTAATAACCTTGTGATAAACTTTTCGAATTTCATTCAACTAATTTCATAAGAGTGCATTTTCCCATCCTTTTCTGGAGAAAGTACAAAAGTACTCCAATTTTCTCGGAATGTTATACTATATCATTCATTTATGTATTTGAAGAATGATGATGTCGTGTCCCGAACCGATGAATAAAGTTGCGTGTCTCTTCCCCCAGACAGACAGACTGCCACTGGGTCAATTCAATTTGGCAACGTTTTTTCTCTCTCTTTTATTGGAATAAGCCATTTATCACTGCCCAATCAATACCTGTTTTCTCTCTACTAGTCTCCATTTTTGTATTATACAACATGGACCTGAACTGAATCGCATGAAATTCGAAACTGTCGCGACCATTTCTTTCGAAACCGCGACCAGACCAGACCACTGCGAATTTTACGGGGCAGATGTTTGAACCCATTATTCAAATGAGGTTTAGTATTAGAAATGTAAAGTGAAATAAAATGAACTTCTTTTTCCAACTCTTCCAACCTCAACAAAGTTTCTGCGAATTTATTTCATTCCAATCGGCGTCCCCTTCACCAGTTTCTCCTGCCTTGCCTTTCTCCTTCACCTTGCTTATTACTCTCGCACTATGTTTGAGCCTTTTGCAGAAAACTTTTTGCAACTGTGCTAAAGTCACAATTCCAAACTGTAAAGTTGAAAACTTTTCCCCATTTCATTTCTAATAGTGGGGTAAGTGCTAAGTCTATGGTGGGGAAGAAAAGTTGGGTGTAGTAATACTTATATATTTCCTTCCTCAAAAGGTTTATAAACCAAGGGAGGACCAAGTCGACAGAACAGAACGGACTTTATGTATTTTACGGCTTTCTCGTATTCGTATGGGATTTTAATAATGTACAAGGTGAGTGAGGTAAGCTTAGTCTAGCTTACTTTTAGTTGGTAGTAGTAGCTAGGCCATGCCAATGCCAGACCAAACGTCAGAACATAATAAGGTTTGAGCAATCATATTATGTGTGATAGAAGAAGAGAAGAAATTGCATAAATCACGAATATGCATAAAAAGTTAACTCCACCTTGCCATGCTGAGGCATGCGTTTCTGTCAGTCTTTTTGTACAATATTTAGTAACCTGATTTTCTTTCTAAATCCCATCCAATCCATTTAAATTACCAGTTGCTTGGTTTGAGACTACTACCGTCAATTTGGCGACTCTCAATTCTTGGTGAGACTAAACTACCATCATACAACCATCACTCATTATTATGGCTTTTACTTTGCTCTAGTAGTCTCCCACTGTAACGGACAGAACAGAACCACACCACCAGACTAGTAGCCGTAAGTAGATGCCTTGTACTAACAACTTACTTTCTCTCATCTAAGTAGAAGACAAACCCGAAAACTTTTTGGTTGACTTGACTTTACTCCACTATTACAACTATTACAGACAACCTGAGCTATGCTGCTGTACGACTGACTCGGGATTCGATCGACCTAGTACAGCTAAAAGAGAGAAAGCTCGACAACCAACTAAACTTTCTCCATCCATTTTCTTCCTACCTTGCTTTCCCATCACAAATTCTGGAGGATGGAGAAAGTCATCTTGTCCCACTGTCTTATCCTGTCTCTGCTAATTACTCGCTAATTAGCTTGCCTGCCACTGCAACTACTACTGCTATACGCTATACCATAGGACTATACCTTGTTTAACTGCCTTCAAACTAAACACACTCTTCTATCTCATGATTAGACATAATATTGCCAAACTTGCAACTTTTTTTCAAACATTTTAGCTTACCTGCCAACGCCAACAAACCACCACCACCATATTCACAAAACAAACTGAATTAACTGTAGTTTTACGGACGACACATCTATGTAATTCCACAGTACAAACTCGACTAAAACTCTTGATCGATTCTTCATCTGTCCTAACGGATGGTTTCATCAATCCATTAAAATTTTTATTGCAATCAATTAACACTATGAATATAAAATTATGCTAGTTATGATCATATACAGAGAGAAGGACAAATTAATGATTTTGTTAATGCATTTTGAGCCCAGTCAGTACTATCACATTCGAAGCATTAGAAATTCGAAACGAAGGTACAGACCCTGATCCACTAATTGAAAAAATAATTAACATTTTATAGACAACTGCTGCTGCTGCCTATATTCATAACTGTTGTATTTTACAGCATTTTCATTCTCCTACTAATTATTAAGTGGTCGTGAAATGCGTTAAAAATGAGGCGACATATATTTATGAATAAAGACCCCTCCTGGATGGATAAAAGAAAGTTACATTGGTGCGGAACAATTAACATTCTTAGTTGGTACTGGTATACAAGTGAGAGTTTATAGTTAACTGCGAAACCAACTCCAAGAAGATAGATGAAGATAAGCGATAACCGTATAATAAAGCACCCGTCTATGTTTTTGAGACAAAGAGAGACAACAAAGGCTCATTCACGCCAATCTAAAATCTCCTGTTGATGAAGGCATTTTTTATTTACTGCTTTATTCCACGTTTATTTTTAAAATGGGTTTAAGCCAAAGTTATTTTGAGGCAGCAGAGATGAGTGTAAAAAAAGTAATGCAAATGAAATGTAAAGCAATACAAAAGGGGCGAGCATACTAACGTTTCTTGCAAATTAATAGAACATGCGAAATATTTACGAAATATTCTGCAAAATATTTTGCAATTGGAGAAATGAATTGAAACAAAGTACATGAACACTGTTTCTCAAACTAAGTGTATTACAGTACCACTATCACACCTGTCTCCCAGACCTCGGGAAACCACACAAACAAGCAGTACATAAAGCAATGGCAACTCTATTTCTGCAAACATCCCTGCTGCCAACTTATTCTGGTTGGAAAATAAAATAAAATAAAACACATGGTTCTAAAGTACTTTTGTGGTACAACGCAAGCAAGGAACCTATATAAACTGAGTCAGTACGTTGATATACATAAGCAGAACACACAAATCCCTCTTCTTGAAAAAGTGGAGTCTGCAATAAGTAATGTGCAATCACAAAAAAGTCATGCTATTGCAACACGCATTCATAAAATGGCACTCGCTTCAGATTTCGTAGCATTTTTTCAATCATGACAATTACAGATTTACACCAACATTTTTATTAAGCAACATTTTTTCCCTTATAAAAGAAACAGTTAATAATTTATCTTTGAAAATGCCGTCACATTCATGTTTCCTCTTCCATGCGGGATTGTAGCTAAGGGTGTAAATAAACAAGAAGAGTGGCCCCGAGAGATCCAAGAAAGCGTCTGAGAAAACTCTAAAATCTCACAAAAGTCTAAAAGTAGAAGCTCTTCTTCCTCCAAATGTCAAATGCCAACTTGTTTGTGAGGTGGACTATCTCGCTTTTTGGGAACATTCATCCAAGTGTTACTCTTTTCACATTTTAATGAACCTCATCGTAACTATATGTATCTCATTACATGAAATTTAATATTATACCAACAATGCAAGTATATACTGATCGCTCCCCACAAATTTCTAATTCATGGACGAATCTCTCAATTTCCTTTACTTCATCGTTCACACTCGTCTCATGTTTCCTCTTTTTCTACTCTTACAAAAAGAGAGAACCCCTGTTCTTGTCATTCCCATCTCCACCCACAAACTTAAGACCAAGTGATCTTTCGGTTTCTGTTGCATCACTAACTAAGCTAAACCAAACGAGTAGTCAGTCAGTCATCTACCTCATCTGTAGTGACTTCATGACTTAGGATTCTTATTGCTTGTTCACTCAGCATCACTACCTTTCTCCGAAAAGGGAGATGAGAGAGTGACAGGTGACGGTGAGTCGGTGTCGGTGTCGGGAAACCCGTTGAGCTCATTAAAACTTGAGTTGAAAGCCAGAACTTTCTGAGAGTGCATGACTAGCACCGCATCCCAACTAGCACTTTCCTCGAACCTCATCTCACTCTACAGA
>JAQIWQ010000837.1:0-13449 GCA_034695825.1 Folsomia inoculata
TTCTGCATGTAAGATTGGATTCTGATCCTGAATATTTTTGAATACAGAGTTTCCTTGTGTGAGAAAGTAGCAAAAGTTTTTGTGAGCATGATAATGTGGAGATTATCCCAGGTTGTTTGTGAATATTTGTAGTAACTCGATGTTGGCCATTATAATCTTCAAAGTCATGTGCCATGCCTCGCATGCATGTGCCGTGTTGTTTGTCAACCTAAAGTTCTGATCTCATTCATCACCAATTAGGGAAATAAAATTGCAATTTCGTGTCTAACGTGACACATATTTCTTAGTGAGGATATTTGTATTTGTATTTCATAGTGTCAAATAAATGATTGACAAATAAAAATAAAATCGTTTTGCAGTTTCCGTTAATGACAACTTTTAGCCCTTGAATAAATTGTAGATTGTTTCATATTAGTCCTAATGAATAATAAGGCTTTAAAATATTATAAACATGAATGGACCACAAAATACTTTATGATGTTCCTTGCGAACCGGAAATGCATGTATACAAAAACAAAACCCATCTAGTTTCGGTAATTCTCAAGAAGTGAAACTTTGAAAAATCCATTATCTTTCAACATGCATTATACCATTTAACGTACTTGCATTGGTTGCAGAATACCATTTTAAAAAGTCTGCATGATTTACTTTTTTTAAAGTTCACACATGAATTTTCAACAGTCGAAACGGTAGCAAATAATAAATGAAATGCATACTTCCTTTCAGAGATTTTCTCACATTAGAATAAATCCCATCAGAAAATGTGATGACTTTGGCCTACAATTCATCGTTCTGATTTTGTTTTGTGTACATTTCTTGTAATTATTATTACCACGGCTCACACCAACCATTCCGTAGGCTCTGATCTGTACATTTGTAGATAAATGACTGTAGATTTGCTGCAAAATTAGACAAAGTACCATGTAGGCAGGTGATTTAACTGATGAGAACAAATATATTCTGAATTATGATTTCCAACTGTTGATTTGACTTTGACATTTCACTCAGCTCCTGGTTATCTTCTTACAAATCTGGCGATTCATTTGTTCCTGTTTCTTATTGTTCTAATGGTGACGAACCATTTATTCTGGGCTGTATTTTTTCCGCCATCAGTCCCATTTGCGATGACTGTAAATATTTGGATAGTTTTAGAAGACAATTGGCAAATTTGCAAGGCCAGCATCAGAGTCAAATGTTGAAAGATCAAGACCTACCTAAAAAGCAAACAATGCAGTGCGAGTTTTTTAGTGGAAACTTAGAGGTCGTACCAATGGCTTTAAATTCAACAATTGTGGATTGCGAACTTCTGTTGCGAATAAAGTTAAATACTAACCTACTATCCAGAAGTATATTTGAAAGGATTTATTGTTACACACTTTTGCAAGTTTGTTTAAATTATTAATGGTTTTCATTACCACATTGGCCACACATTATGTTTGAGATTGTATCATAATTAGTTTACAGGGTCGATAAATTATTGAAATTAATTTACTGCTCAGGCAGGCTGTAATAATCTATCGTGATAATAATGTGTGTTGATAACGGGTATTTTGTATTTATTTAGACCAACACAAATGCATAAATTCGTAAAATTGAATTGCAAAATGTCTACATACTACTTGCAAGTCAAAACCACCCACCACAATGGAAGCCAGGACAAAGAAAGTTCACAAATTGTAAATTAATTAACTGTTCATTATGCAAAGTTATGAAGGTTGTTCATTACGTGAATGATCTTCACAATAACATAATGCTGTTTATTGTGTGGTAACGGATCATACTGTGTAAACTTGAACAATCATTAATAAGTAATTATCTTGGACGAATTAAAATTAATTTACTCACGACCATGCAAAATAACCAACAATCGAGATAGCCATCAAAGTATTATCAATGTGTCTATATACTCAACTGTCCATTTAATACTACATTCCTACTTTACTAATACCAAGAACAAATCAGATGGAAATTCAATCGTCAATTCAATGATGCAAATATTTATCGCCTTATTGACAATTTAGTAGCGGTATGAATTATTGTAGTTTCATCATAATGCATAAGTCTGTCACTGGCACGAGTTATAATAAAGTTGTGACTTTATGCAAAGTCAAATTGGTTTAACGGTTACAATAATAGTTCTAGTGAGAATTGAGTCAAGGCTGTGTAAAAATAATTAATGAAGAACTCATAAGTTTTTCATCAACCGACATTTTTACAGAGAACCACTTTTGAATTTGACTTTGATTAGGTGAATCCGTTACCTTCACTCACTCGTGTTTAAAACGCTGTATTATTCTACTACCTGCTATTAGTATGCAGGCAGATTGGAGATCGACATATATTCCCTTGCCTTCATTCGTGCAGCATTTAAAATTGCACTTGCTTTTAATTTTAAATTCTACAAGCACGAAGGAATGAGTCTGACCGTTGTTGAGGTTGAGTCTTGACTGAATAAGATACAATACCTGAAACTAATGATGAGTAGATGAATATATAAGACAGGCTGCAGAAGTATGCCACAAATTGTGCCGCATTATTCAATAGTGTTACTTGTAAATCACTATCTCATTGTTTGTTAGACTTAATCCAGGTTGAAAAATACAAGTTTTCCTCACATTTTTAATTACCACCAATCAGTTGCATAATTATGTTCTTTTGTGCACAAGTTTGATGATGGATGAACCAAACACCGTTACTCTGTAAATGCAATATGCAATGCATCGCGAGGTTTTTAATTAGGCTGGATTTTACAATTAAGCTCAAGTCACGGTTTTCTATTCTTGCAGAAGATTCACAACAGAAGAATTGATGGTACGAGACGACAAATGAGCAAAAATCTTTTGTTGACTGCACTACTTTGGTATAATATAGTAGTGGTTCCGAGTTGAGGTCCACTACGTTGCAGCGTGGCATTAACATAATGGGGGCCAGTTAACAAATGCTCTGCATTTTAGTTTTTATTATTATTCTCTACCCAGTTTCTCATTTTATGACGATAGTGTTGTAGCTATTTCAAATTTTGCATTGTCATTATTGTTGTGCTAAGAAAAGAATGTTAAGTCGTGGTGTACTATATATTCCTGTTCCGTTCTGGACTGAGTTGCTTGATGCATGATTTGGTGTCTATAAGTTTCAAATGCATTCTTCCTACTACAAGTATGTATAGCCATTAGTTAGCCTGAATATTCTGCACCTTGTTTCCAGTTGCGCAAAATATTTTTAGTTTTGGTCAATAACCTGCAAAAGGGAATTTCCTTAAGCAGGCAGTAAATTAGGAATGCTGCTTCCTTCTAATTTTACCTAATCTGTACACCTAAAGCTTGGTCTACAGAAAAACACTTTGTTAGCAGAAAATTAGGTATCCCACACCCAACGAGCATGAACCAGACCCGAATCATTTTTCATAAAGATTTTAAAAGAATTCCATTGCATAGATGCATCATTCATTCATAGCAGTCTCAAGTTACTTATAAAGTATTAAATTGTTGCAAGTTTTATACGAGTCGTGTTCATTCCTTAGCTTTGCAGCTTAATAACAATAATAGAAGAAGAAATGGCTTAAATTTTGGAATTTTTTGTCACTTCATCACTCACTCCCATCCATCCAACCCATCCTTCGCATGCAGTATGAGACGGTTTGGCTGAGTGAAATGATTGCAAGAAAAAATGTGCAGGACGTACACGGACATGCCTGTGTTGTAGGAAAGAATTTGCAGTACAATGAATCTGAACAAAAAAATAAAACCTTGTGAAGGTAAAAGGCCTGTTATCATCGCTTCAAGCGAGAGTTCCAAAGAAAAATGTAACGTGAGTAAAACACTTAAGTTCAACTAACTCTACTCCAAACAACTGTGTTACAATGTTAAATTCTATTGCCACGACTTTGCTTACATTTGCATCTGCACCAAATTGCAATTATGGAAATGAACAATTGCATGTATTTCTCAGGTTGTCGTCCTTCACGAATATCCTTTTTTGTGTGGATTTTCACCATTTATTGCTCTTAGAAGATCTACAAACTAGAAAACATTAAATGGCAGCAGATGCGTCAATTTTATATTCAATGTTGCGTAATTGGTTCAAAGTAAATGTTGTTCATCACTTGTTACTAAATGTTTTACATCATTTGTCTGATATCACGCTGCGAATCCGGCAGTTACAAGAAATATCGACAGATGCGACGAATAAGCACATAAGATGGACAGAAAATTCAACGTTTGTTGAAGGTGGTAATAACACAGCAAAAGAGATGGTAGTAATATGGCACTATTATTAATCCTGGATATCAAAATTATAAGATTAGGAAACATGGACCATGATTTACATTAAACAAACTGTTTGATTTGACCACACAGAATCATTTACTCAAAAGTAGGGTAATTACACAGCTAATTCCTTGCTTAATTGCAGTACGTATAGTAATCTTATAATTAGTTTGCTGTAGGTTACTTTTCTTCCAAATTGGACTATTAAACAATTTTTCTATCTAGTGCTCGAATTTTTATATTTTGTCCCATATTTGTATAGATGAGTCTTTTTCAACGGGGTTTAAATTGTTGATTATTTCACTCGTTGTTTAAATTACTTGCATCTGTAGCATAGCCAGTCAGTTCATAATATTGTCTGCTGCATGCATACAAAATATTCCTTATTCCTGCGCGGAGGAACCGGTACAAGGCAGAGACTAATGAGAGAAGGGAATCATGAATTCCGTTAAATGTTCAAAGTGAATCGCTTTATATAGATCGTGTTCAAATCTCAGCGTGAGACAATGTAAAGTTTGACCGACCGATAAAAGTCCGGCCTCGTTAGTGAAAAATAGGCATCAGCCAACTGCTCGTTTTTCATCTTGTGTTTTTCAGTATAGTTGAATCATTTGCGTACACTATGGCATAGCACCTTAAATATGAAATGCATATTTATATAATGCTAAAAATATGTAGAACCTTGATTGGCTATCGTAGTGTTGAATGTTGCCATCTTGCCATCCCTACATGATTTTACTACTACAGACTAGACAGAGGACTAATAAAAACAATCGAGTTATGAAGTGTGAATTTGTATTTCCTCATACTCGTAAGTCCAACCACGTTCAACCATAAGGGAAAACGCATGGCATGACAATAATTATCTCATAACTCTTCCTAACCGAGAAGAAGATGGTCAAAATCTTTATCGAGTCTTGTTCTCGAGGAGTCAGTCATTACTACAAGGAACTACAGCGGACATTAAACAACCTGCCAATTAGTTTATATCCCAGTTTACGACTTTAAAATTACACATTTTGATACCAATCCTTAGAGAGATGGCTTGTCTTGAAAGTGAACATGAGACAAGAAGAAAAATTCAGGGGTTGAAAGAGTGAGAGTTTATTTCTCATTTAATTTGAGTCCTGTATCAGACCATTCTTCATCATCAACCAATAATAAAATACCCCTCTCTCTGCTTTGAATATTTTTGGCCCATAAAATTGCATGTCGTATTCAGTTTATTCCTCCTGCACGTTTTTCATTTCTGAGCACTTATCACAGGTATAAAACTGGACCTTGCATCATTCTTCTACTCTTACAAAAAGAAATTAATTTTAATGAATCACATTCATACACTAATAGTTGCTGAAATATTTGTTGACGTAAAAATTCTAAATTAATTTGCTGAATAATTGAATGCTCACAAACAATGGCATTGCATTACAGTATTATGCAGTTTTATACACCCCTTGTCTGGTCACACCACATTATGATTTAATCACAACGCATCAGATCAGAAACTAAACCGCAGACAGAGATGATGATGAGAATGAAAGAGAAATTGTGTAAAAGAAAGCAGTGCAGTCAATTCATATAGATATATCAGCTCAACAACAACCGCATATATGATTGGCAGCATAATTGTTTACTCCGGTTTGATGACATTTTAGTTTATTGTGCTAAACCATCTCTTGAGAGTTGTGCGAAAGGATGGAGACATCATATTAGCCAATCCAATGCTGAAAAAGTAAATGATAAGATTAAGATGATGACAGTTTCATGTACTGCAGGCACATTGAAATTTGAAATCATGTGTTTACCTTCGTTTTGAAAAAGAAATTAGATCTGGTTTTATTTGTCCCGTAACTGACTTTATCCCATTCCACTTTTTATTGCGTAGTGGTTTGATTTTAAAGAGACGAAATTTTCTACCATTGACATCTCTAATTCTTTATAAAATTTCTCTTCCATTCTTTCTTCTTTACAAGTCAGAAGGTGGATGAAAGATGACAATGATGAGTGAGTGAGTGATACGGTTCTCAGGCTTGTTGAAGGGAATATATAGGTAAGGACCACATAGTATTAGTACCACTTACCACTTACAGTATCATGAAGCAATTTTAGGCAGTTATGCAGCCTTTATGAACTTGAGTGGACATTAGCTGTTGATGATAATAAGGATCTCGTACAGGTTTTAATGGCAATGTTGATGTTTGTTTATTCGTTGTCATTTATCTTCCTCTTATTCAGTCCGTTGGTTGGACAGTCATAAGTCATTATGGATAGGTAAATTGCACTCTTTTGGAGTTGTCTTTGGTTAATACAGAGTATTCATGTCATTGTCCAAGGTAATGATAAGAAAGGCTCTAATAGCGTTTTGAGTGACAGACAGTTTGCGATAGAAATTTTTGCGGAGAAGAAGATGGTTGTTGTGAGACTTTATGAGGGTTCATTTTGATGGCTTAATTGAACTTGGGGGAGTTTAATGTGCATTTTTAAGTTTGGGCAAGGGGAGGTTTATTATCTTTATAGTTTGACCTCAAATCTCTTAGAATTGACAGCACTTGATCGATACATATTCTCAAAATGATGTTCTACGGGTTTGTTTATGTTATGATAATGCAAAATTAATGAATTTAAGAAAGGCCGAATGTCTGTCGTTTAATAAAAACTAATTCATTTACTCAATGCACATAATAATCTTTCAAATATAAAACAGTTACAATTACAAACGAAGAGAAAATGTACCTGCCACAAAGTTAGAGTTGAAAATGATTCAGTGAAATGCATCGGAAATGACATTGCACCTTGCTTCCCTACAAACAATAGTAAAATCTTTTTTCATCCACTTTCAAGAAACTCATTGTCAGTATTGGCCTTTGTACACACGTGTAAAAATTGAAAGACTTTTAAAACATGTTGATTGGTAAACTCTACACTTTTATTTATTCAGACTTTTCCCTTTCTTCAAAACACTTTTCAAGGTCTTCCAGTTACGCAAGACATGCTTTGCCATCTAATACAATCAGACTCAGATTGGGAATTCAATATAATGCATTGATTTGATTTGATTTGAAGTCTGAAGAAATGCTCATCTCGTGATTTTTTGGGAGGATGATGTTTGTACATAGAACAAAGTGGGCAATGTTTTTAATGCTCCCCACCACCGAACACATCATCATCAAAGATTCAGTCATAATTTCTTATCATAGCTTGACTCTCAAGAAATGGTTAATGTGAAGAGAAAAGCTTTCAAACAAAATTAGGGTTTGTTTGACTTGACTATATACCTACCCCAAACACCAATCCATCCCATCTTTGGTTTGGTTTTTAGTTTGGATACTTTCCTGACGAAAGCTCAATTTGAAATTTGAATCACCTTTTTACTCCCATGTTTGAATTCAACAAGGAAAGCGATTGAGTTTAACATGTAATTATTTTTATACTTCATTCTTTGCTTAGTTTTACTTGATTTAGAGATGAGTTCCCTTTGGTTTGAATGACGGGAGATGGTTTTTTACGTGGTGTTCCAATACTGCTGCTCTTCATTTCGTCTTGAAAGATGAAAGTCAAGAATGCTGACGGATTTGGATATCTAAACAACAGTTGAGTAGAGTGCAACTGCTTTGAATGTTAATGCGAATGCGTTAAAGTAGAGTAATGGGAATAACTACCAATTTTCCTTGGTACAATTTGGTTACCGGTTTTACTGATTGGTAGCTGTTGGAAAGGTATAAATTAGGCGTCGTGTTGTTTACCTACTGAAAATCATTTGACTGAACAAGAATTATTATTTAATACAATAACTGTTAATAAAAATGGATGGTTGACTACTCAACTTAAGAGATTACATCGCAATTGTAAAAATACCTCAGGCTGCCGTGTTGAACTTGACAGTTTTAGCAGGTTACTTATTACACTCGAGAATCAATGGCAAACGTGTAACTAGATCAAAGATTGTATATAATAATGCAAAATAGGAAGTTGGCAATTTGGCAGCTGCATTGATGAATAGACACGAGCTAAAGTTGAATGAAATTTTACCTGGAGGAGTTGAACTAAAGGGAACCAGTAAGCGGAAACCGGGTTCAAGTTTCAGTCAGATAATTCATTCAGTGTAGTAATCATTGATGATCATTAGAGACTTGGGTGATTACCGTTCATTCCTCGGTTTACCATAACTAACTAAGTAATTCCCAACATAAAAAAACTAAAGCTCGTGAAATTGAAACACTGCACAGTTATGAGATAGCATAACTACTACCCAAGCTTTGCTTCGAGCGAACTGAAATTCCTTGTTAATGAAAAGTTACTAAATTCCGAATAACAGGGGAAGGAAGCAACATCTTGAATTTCATGCAAATCAAGAATTTTGTTGATTTGCCCACGCATTAAGGTTCCATTAGACATTTAGGAACTCCTACTTTGTTCGATAATGCTCGCTTGCAACCTCAAGTAAATGTTCGATCTTTCATGCTTTTATGTCAAGTATTACAAAATATGTATGCACGCAAAATGATAACATCCAGAAGAAAGGAATTTCTGCACCTCTTATGCAGGTTGCACATATTATGTATAAACGTAAACACCTCGTAAGTATCATCACTTCTTGTCAAACCACCTTCCTATCCTTGGGTGCAGTACTCCTCTCACTCATTGATTGGTATTTGAGAGTAAAAGCATCTTTAATCATATTGCATCTTCTTCCCAAGGTCTTTGGCTTCTTGATCGGTTTCTTGTTGATTCCTGGCTGACACATGACAAAAAAATTCAATTAGCGAATTGGCACGTTGTTGTACACGTATCTTCGTTATGTAGTAGTGATGTGTGATGTGGTATCTATACATGCAGGTAATAAAGTGGAATGAATCCATCAGAAATGGGATGAGATCCGTTTTCTTAATGGGATGGGATGGATTTCCTCATCAACAATCAGAGCAAATCTTTTACATTTAAATTGAGTATCAATCCATCAGACAGGTATGGATGAGGATTTAAGGATGACGATGAAAGTGCGTTGGTGTTAAATACTGTTACCATTGCTGTTAGTATAGTTCCCAAATTGATGAGAACACAGCCAGCTCATCTGTGTAACTGGTCGCTCATGATGCAATAAAATGAGTTTTGAGCTTGCGATCTCTAATTATTTTTCGATATTAATTACTTTCCGTCATTTCAACAAATGCACTGTTAAAATGGTGTTGTCTTATGTTCCACACCTTAGCCCAGGGTCTTCTTGATTTGCTTCATCTTCCTCACACATTATGCTGCAGTTGGCCCAGAAGTGAATAACGGGATGATCGAACAAGGGCTGTATGAATATATTTCAATTTATCTTTATCAACTTTTTTGTGTATTACTCTCGGTTTGCATGCCGCAAGTCAAGTTTGCCATTTGTTTGGAATCGAAATGTGACTAGTTAAAATGCTCATATCTTGGTTCAAAAAGCTATAAAATCTGCATTAAACCTCAGTTTAAATCTTTCACCCGTCTAGGTTTAAATAATTATTGCTCATTGTTATGTCAAACACCTGAGTATTCTTCAACTAGGTTTTACAAAACGCTTAGGAAAGATTAATGCCTCCAAATGGACTCTGATTCTGTATCTCGAACTTTTATTAGGAAGTCCACTCTGTATTGTAATGGCTGCAAAGTAAAATTTAAAACACTGAATTTGATCAGTGAACAAAAGCATCCATGCCAGGCTAACTTGACAGTAGAAGTTGGCTTGAAAGTGGAGTTGACAGCAAAAAAGACATGAAACAAAATAAAGTAGTGTTATGTCATAGCTCTGCTCAAAAACACATTTCACCAGGAAGGCATTTTATCTCGGTTTGTGGTCAAAATCTGTCTGTGTTTTACGATTTTCAAGAAACAAACTCAGGTATCCCAGTCAGACGAGGTTGAATAAGGAAAGTTGTGGTGGTTATGCTTGTTGGAAACCAGTCTGGACACTTTTCCCTTCTGGGCTTCAAACCTCAAGAAACTTTGGACTTTGACTCGAGATGAGTTTGGAGACATGGACACTTTTGCTTACATCTTGTACCCTTTTTCACCCACAGTGCGTTTTGACAATCTAAAGTTTGTCGTTGAGATAATTCTTTATGTCTTCTCTGACTTTGTAGTACGTATTTATATATGTCTCTCTCCATTTTGAACAGCCAGAGTTGTTTTAAAACTTATCAAATCATCAGAAATCTGAGAAGATTTTTAAACAATGTAAGGGCAACATGCATTAGAGACTGAATCATAATTGCTCCCGTAATCTACGATCTGGATGCATATTCCTTCATCTACCCGTATTTAAGTCGTGTAGAGTCAGTCATTGAATTGTGTGACGATAAATTAAATTTTGTGAGAATTGGAAATTTCTTTTGTCTCGCTTGCACCTTGCTTGATAGAAATAAATAGACTACAATGAGGCAGTGATTCATAAGATTATTTACATCAGTGTTGACCGAACTCGTTTTTTGTCCATTTTTGTACTTTATGTAATTGAACTCTTAAGGAATTTCCATCTGAATAATGCAATAGTTTAAAACATGCGTGTGTGTGGGTAGTGGGCGAGTGATGTGGTGTGATGTTGATTCACCTTCTGTGATGGATCAAATATTTTTTTAAGAATGATCATGTATAAACCGAGTACAAGCAATTAACTTGGCCCAACACTATTTAACCGTATCTTTAGTGCATCCAATGAATAAAGGAATTGCAGAGGCGGAATTAAACATGCGTGAGTGTTTACTCCTTGATAGAACTATCTACAACAAGTGTTATAACTTAAAATTGGTTGAACAAAGCTGGGCAAGTAGATTTGATCCCCACCAAAGTAAACTGGTGAATGATGGAAACTTGGAGATTTGTAGGATTTACATTAAATTCATCAACCAGACAATGGTGCATATGCATATCGCTATATACGCATTATTTCGCAGGTTTGATGGAAGTCAGCACATTCTTTGTAAAATAAAGTGGACGGCCGTTGACTTTTGTTAGGAAAAACGCACCATAATAATTTCCCTTCTTTGGCTGGTCAAGCTGCTTCAAGTTTTGTTGTAAGTTGTCATCAGATTTGAGATTTAGTAAAATATTCTGACAAGGCGGAGACCACCGGGACCATGACAGATGAGTTTTATGGGAAACTGAAGCAAGAAAGGCATTGTCAGTAGGGTAAAACCATTATAGTTTGTAAATATGATGGGATAATGTTGAACCTTTACGTAACGTGCAATGAATGGCTTCACTTTTCTAGTATATTTTGTCGAATAATGAGTTATTATGATTATTAAGAAATTCCAGTTCAAGTTGTTCCGGAATATTTCACAAAGTCATTCAATAAGATGAGGAGAAATTGTTGGATTAAGGCAACGCAACAGGATGTGAACCAAGAAAAGCACCATCATCACTAACTTTCGTGCACTGTTTAATGCTGTAAATACTCCATGGTGTTTTGCTGTGAAACGGATTACTGATGTCAGTTGTCTGTCCCCATAAGATGCAGTAATTTTACCTATAATTTGCACAATTTTGTTTAGTTTAGTGAGGTGTAGATTGTTTGCAAAGAGAGTATCAGTTACTGCAAGGAAGGATACACAGAAACATTTAATTAAGAGTGAAGGAATGTCCAAATTCTTTTAAGGATTACCGTATTATACCATACTCAAACTTACGGTACCGAACGACTATGTAGTTGACAACAACACAGGCAAAGCCTTCAAATAAGGAGAAAATACTTCATTATGGTCTAATCTTGATTTGCTTTTCATTATCTCCATTTAAGCATATAAATTGATTAAAATGTTGTCAGATTTGTATTACTCTCACAAGTGTGGTTTTAAAATTGTTTAATGGAGATACGAATCCCCACCTTTTGAAAAGAAATCAAAGGCTCCGACAAATCCTGTCCTTCAGAAAACGAAATCGTGTCATTTATCTGAAGTTCTCTTCCTGTCATAACCTTCGAAATGAAATCGCTTTTATTTTTTGTGCCTGAGCACATTGAACTACACCGAAGCCTTACCGTCAACTACTTATCACTGGAATTTCATTACACGCTGTTTGCTACCAATGTACATAAGTAGTCTTCACGGATTAATAAATTACTGTAGTAGATGAAAATGGAGTCATCAAAGTAAGAAAGTGTTTAGCTTGTTCCGATCTTGTCCAAAGACATTTAAATGAAGAAAGATTGTAGATTTTAAGTTTGAAAATTGAGATCCTGCTGAGATGACTTGGGAATATGGAGCACTTTAAAGTAGAAGCAATTTAACTTGTTTAAGCAAGCATCGATCTTATCACTTTCCTTGATTGTCAATCTGCATCACTTAAATGATTTTTAATCTCTCTATTCCAGAGTGCAAACTGCAAAGGAATTTATTTAATAATAAATTACAATCATGAGATCTCCATCATGAATTGTAAGACATGGAGCGGAGGATGGATTAAACCAAGCAAACTAACTAAACTCGACCGTCTTTGATTTGATGGTTTTAAATGATGGACAGCTTTCCACTCCAGCCTTTCCCCTTCGTCCTCATCTATTCATATTTAAATTTCAAATCACATGCAATACAATCCTCCGTTTTGAATTGGATTGGAACTGGTGTAGTAGGATTATACTTTTCTGTACAAGTTCCTATTCCTATTCCTTCCTCTACAGCTTCTTAATGACAATGGACACGTGGGTTTTTTCTTACTGATTAAGTGTGTGTCATTCGAGTTCCCGATTAATTCAATATTCAATTCCTTCACTTTCTTCCTGCCCAGTACAGTGGTAAACCACTTGTTATAGTTTATCGTATTTAGTTTTCATTTGCGGTTGCGTTCTAGGGTTATTTTACCAAAGGTTGGTTTTTGTTGCAGGAAGGGTCAAATTAATGTGCAAGGAATTTCCCACTCTCGCGCACCTGCACGTGGATCCAAAAAATTCAGCTAGCGCATTTCCACGCACAATTTTAATCCTGCAGAATTATAATTTATTATTCAGCCAAATAATCAGCTCAAGCTATTAAGCTCAGTCAGTGTTGGCATTTTCATCTCATTTATGAAGCGCCGGGGATGCTATGTTTGATTGAAACGCTGTCACTTAATACCAACCTGAATTCGCAAATTCTATAAATCGCAAAAATCGTCCGCATCGCAAAGTTCCCGGAGTACCTTTCGTACCTCTCTATAGACGGCCTTGATATTCAATTTACTC
>JAQIWQ010000838.1:0-13443 GCA_034695825.1 Folsomia inoculata
TACGACTAACTCACGCCAAGAGCTATCACATCGGCAGCTAGGCCTTACAACCCTAGTGAAGTGAAGCGGTCGTAACAATCATAGTAGGTTAAAATGAGGTGAATTTGATGGGAAAAGTGTGAACTGTCAGCTTGCTTGAAATTTATATTAGCAAAATGTACATGAATAACTTTAAAATGATAACTTGAACTTGATTACGGCAATACCGTAATAATTATTACCCTTGGAGAATTCGTACAGAGTGTAATCTGCAACAAGGTTTTCATCCTGTTCTACAAAGAAAAATAAATCTCTAAAAACAAAGTTTCTTATGTTATTAATTGAAGTCTACAAGAATTTGCTCAAAATCCATCTCTCATTCATTGTATAAAGAAAAGAAGTTGTTGTAATAACGGGAGATTCAACCTCCATTAGAGGCTTCAATATAGTGCTTGTAGTTAAAGAATTCGGGTATTGTTCATAATCAAGCATCAACAGTTTTTTTTTCTTCCAGTGGGAAATAATTGGCATTTTTCGGTACACAAAGCAATTTTAGTATCTTAAGTTTCTATTAAATTGTGAACATTTATAAAATAAAATGCCGACTTTGCAATACCTCCATGAAGCAAGTCTAAAATTTGAACTTTAATGGTGCGTGAATTACATATTTATTTTTTGTTAACCGAAGGAAGCAATATCGTACATAATGCGGCAAGCTGTTGTTCAAGTAAAAAGAGATGAAATTGGTATTGATTGTGTTGTTCTAGTCCTGCTACTGGATACACACAGATTTTTAATAACGTTTTTTGCATTTGTGATGAACTTTGTTGGTCTGCCTGCACTAAATTTCTACTTTACGAGTTGGATTAATATTATATGCCATCTTGAAAAATACACAATTTACAATAACGGAAAGCACTACAATGCGTCGGTATGACTTGTATCTCTCAGATTGAAATGGGACTAGTTGCATTGTGTAGTGCCGAAAGATCCTTCACTTGTGGGAGGAGCAGTGGAATGAAAGTGAAAGTTCGCTCGCCAACCTCACGTTAAAAATAGTCATTTTTTAAACTTTGGCCCCAAATATCTCGCACAAACAAGAACCCGGGAAAAAACAACCAAGCCAAACATTGTTAGTAATGAGTTGGACTACACAATGAAGGTAGTCATGTTTAAATCTTAGTGGTACAGGTCGTGCCGATGCTTTGCAAGTTATTTCGTTCATTCTTGACATTTCCATTTAGTTCGCTTTGGAGAATGGAAGATTTTGATCCGCATATTTATTTTTTTGTGAAATTCATAAATCCATAGCACTGATAGATGTTGGTTTACTGGTTTGACCATTATGTTGGATGTAACAATGATTCCAACTTCCGCTGACACACTGTTTTATAAGATTTTCAGTTTGTATAAGTAGTTTAAAAAATATCATATACAATGCCGTGAAATCAGCTATAATAGATTTTTTCAGGTTGGCAACTTTTCTTTATATGGAAAGATATCCCTGACCTTCTTTACCCAAGTAAATAAACAAAAACTTATCCACACGAAAGGAAAATCGAGAAAAAAGGTATTTACTGAAGGGAATGTATCAAATACCTTTGATGTCAGGATTCCATGAAACATCTGAAACCATACTGACAAGACATATTTATAAGCTGTTATAAAATACAATATTCTCTGCCTAACAAACGCAAGCAAAAGGTTATGCCACTATTATTTGTCTAACCATGAAACCCTGGGCTGCTATCCTCGGTCACAAAACTCAGTTTCTGTAGTTTATTTGGCTGGCGACGATGAAGTAAGACGTAGACCGACTACTCCTAAACGATAAATTACAATGATATAATAATAGAATCTAAAACTTTTCTAGGATTAATTCAAGATGATAAAAAATAATGTATTGGAAACAATATGGTACAATTGTAAAATGTTATCGGGCAACGAAACCTAACGATGTTAAATCAACATGCAGAAGACAATTACCTACAACCCTTTCGAAAGGAAAAAGTTGGAGAAAGTTTTGAGGCAAGGGTAAACCTTGTAGAGAAAGATAAACTGCACAGCTCATTCCAACGGAAACCTACATCTCCAATCAAATTGATCTAAATACTCTACAACTTTAGATTATCTCAAGTGTTTCTTGGTGGAACTCAAGTCCTTCAAATTACAAATTTCTAGCTCGTTCACTTTTATTGCAGCTTACAGTAAACGTCATGCTAGATTTCTCTACTGTGCATTTAATTGCATGCAAAGATCAATTTACGTTCACAAAGTTTGAAATTTGAGGTGTAATGCTGTTTGTAATTTGTGATGTAATGTTTGCGGAAGTCTAGTACGGAAAGGTTGAAATGTAGCTATTCAAAATTAACGTCAAAATTAACATTTGTGAAAGGTTAGATCTATAATGACTTCTCATCAGTCATATAGTGAATATAATAATGATGGGTGAGAGTGATGAGGAGGGGACAAGGTGTTACATAATGATATGTTGTCAATGACTTGGGCGTCAGTCTCCAGACCAGCCAAACAAAAGCATTTGCTGTGAAATGAAAAGTATTGTCTTCTCTAAAAGAAAGAAATTTTGTTGACAATAAAGCTAAATCTTTAGAAATCTTTCAGTTAGTATTCACCACTGACCACATCTAATTTGGTTTCTTCAATTTATGCAGGATTTTTAATATTGATTATTGTCGCCAAATAATAGCATCAAATACTAAGTTAGTATATTGAATATTTCTTACAATTCACCATTTCCAATCAAATGAAAGGAGGGGAATGTGGAAAGACCTAACGCCGGTTTAACTTCATGTCGGAGTAGTTCACGTCATGACAAATCAGATTCCGTTCTGCTTAAGTATACCAAGATGTGTTACGTTTGTTTGCTTTTTCTTGGGAATTTATATACGTAAGAATCTCCTTCCCCAGAAAAGGAAAATCTAGAGACAGATATTTTCCATCTGCCAAACATACTTAAAGATTTGCTAACGTTTAGACGGACCTGAGAATGAAACTCCTTTACCCTTTTTGTCTCTTTCTATTTCCAAGTTTCCAAGTATTTCCTAAACAAGTGTTTCTTTCATGATCCGGCCATTTATCTCCGCTTAAAAATCAAATGACTCTATACGCAACACTTTTCAATGCCAAACAGGCCAATCATAACCATGTTTTTGTCCTGCAACTGAAAATTATGCTGAAAAACACTCTCGCACTGTCACGAATTATAGAAAACGGTAGGACTGGCAAGGTGCAAATCACATGGTGATATCTAAATACTTTACGATTTGAGATTACCTCAAGTTTATCTTGGTGGAATCCGAGTCCTTCAAATTACAATTTTTTTGCCACCGATTTAGCATGTTTAACTTTACAGATATTATGGTGTAGAGTAAACGTCATTATAAATATCTCTTATGCGCATTTACTAGCATGCAAAGTTCAATTTACATCCCCAAGTGTCTCCCTTTGTAATTTGGGATAACGTTTGGGATAGTATCATCCTTTTGCACAACAAACGTGGACCTGATAAGTTACTAATTTATGTAGGATTTTTAATATTGCTTAAGGTCTTCAAGTAACAGCACTACGTTATTGTTGAACATTAATTACAATTAACCCTTTCCGTATTAACTAAAAATCAATTCGAAAGAAGGGAAAGACGTAACGTCACTATGTCACATTACCTTCATTTTACATTCGTTCACGTAATGTTAAATCTGTTTTCTCTCTGCCTAAATATATGTATTACATAAGATACGACACATTCTGAAAATGAACCATTATTGAGTTTAAAGTTTTCAGTTTTTTCGTCAATATTTTTTTCAATTAACACAAATTAAACTTAAGACATGATTAACACTGGCCAAGCCACTAGTAAATTATCAAATGCAGAGCTACACCAAAGTTGAAGAAACCAAAGTGGATCTGCTTTGTTCAGAAAATTTATAGAATCTTTAAATTTATTCAATTGCAGTTAAACTTTCACATTTCCTCATAATCTCATTTTAAGCATTCATCCACCTGGAAATTCACGACTCTAACAATTCCGTCTTAAGACTAAATCATGATGGACAGCTACTGATTTGCATATACCCAAAATTACATCCAAGCATTGTTAGCAGCAGTTTGTACATATGCAAATGATTATTTCACGCCAAGGATTTCCCCAAACAGATTACATGGAAATTATATAGCCCTTGCACTTGACTACAATCTCGCCAAAGGTAGTAGTTTGCATTTCAGTATTTGATTTACACTTTCGGCAAATGACGAACCATTATTCAGTTCAAGTTTTCAACATTATTATTCGTCAATATTCTTCTGAGGTTAAACACAAATTCCTCAAATTTTAGGCGTAATCAACACCAACACCATTAGCAAACATGGATGACACTTTTTGTCGTGCATGTGATATGTCTACCCACCCAAATGCAGTCATTGCACCTGTGGGTGGGAATCATTAATTTTCATTTCGTTACACCCAATAAATAAACAAGGCATGCTCCTTAGTTTTACTGAGTCTGAGTGACGTACAGAGCTGTAATAATCGCAGACATTGATTGTAGTGGTGGAGGATATGATGGATGTAGAATTAAACTTATGCTGCGGCAAATAAATAATTTGGTGATGCGAAAGTTGTAATAAATTTTGTGATCCTCCCTCACTCATGTCATTTTTGCCTCTGGCTGGTTGGGCAGCCCATGTCATGTCAGTCAAAATTCTATGCCTGAGGGGGTTTCTTTTTGAATTTCGATCAGTAGTGAAAATTCTGGATGGATTTTGGTCGCTTCCATCTGGCTGTTCATTAATATATATTACATTTACATTAATATATAATATATATTACATTATATAATACATTACATATGTATTCATGTCGGCATCAAGGAACAGCATTTACAAAATTCACAACTTTCTCTACTTTTTATTCCTCTCTATTGTACAAGCATGGATAGGTCACAAGGTCACACCATACGCTGTGAATAACACCTTCAATTCCTTGGAAACCATCGTTGATCCAACCTAAAAAAACAAAAAATACGCAAATCCACATTGGCCACGTTCACCCCAGTGGGAATGGACGTGGAATAGATTTTTCGGCTGTCTGACCCTTTCCCCTTCATCCGTCATCAATCAGCAAACCAGTATACCATCATAAAATTCCAAACATTGTTTGATTTGCAGCAAATTCCAACATTTTAACTCTTTCAATCACACAAATTTTATCATTCGCTTGAGCATTCTGATGTTCCCATCAACAAAACTCTTTACGTTTTTGGTTTTGGATGCATGGATGTAGACTGTTTAACGCGACTCTTATACCTATTCTTTGTATATTATATCACAGTCTTTCGAATATTTTAAATGACTTGAGCCTTAGACATTTGTTTTCACTTTTTCAAATCCTCTGCATTAAGTATTAAGCAAGTCAAAAATTTGAATTTAAAAAATGATACGTAAATTATACATGTATTTTTGTTAAACGAAGGAAGCAACATATAATGTCGCAATTTGTTCTTGTAAAAAATGAAATTCACTATTAAATAAAGTTGTTAAGTCCAAAATTCTGCGGGATATTTACAGTTTTTATTAAATAAATTCCCTCATTTTGTAATGCAGATTATCGCTCTGCGCTAAGGTTTACTTTACCAGCAGGGTTAATATTATTCATTAAAGAAATATGGTATCACAATGATTTGAAAAAATATTATTATTAGGAATAATCTTGTAATATTAGGAATAATAATATGTATGCTAATAATATTAAAATTAATATTATTCAATCCTGAATCTTATACTTTACAAGACGACAAATCGCCGTTGGACAGTAAAGGATCTTATATAAATTCAACATTGAGTTATCTAACGGTACAAAATCGACACTGGAAGGTAAGGTTTGTTTATTGATGTAATGTCAAAAAGTAATGGTTTGATTTCAAGCTGATGGTATATAATACTGAAGGTAATACTAAAGCCCCAGCTGCTGGTGATAATGAAACCTCAATTGTTATCACAGGGTCTACACGTAATTAATTAGTTGTTCTTATCTGGCTTCGTAATTATCAATTCAAGCTTCTGTCACAGACACCTCGACGGGACCCTAGTGCACTGCTGATAAAAGTAAGATTTTTTTGCAACTTTGTATTCGCAAAGTGGATAAACATTTCACTATTTCTCCAGGTGGATATCAACCCGTTGGAGATGTTATTCCAAAGTCCACCAGCAGCCGCGGAACCGGTTGCCGCAGCAGCATCCCCACTAACCAAAAGTGTCATTGTTAAAGACGTGCGATCTCCTCCACAGCATAATGGAGAATATAGTTATGAAATTGTTCTCAACGATGGCACTTTGATAAATCACGCTGGAACATTAACTTAGTTTAATTTAAGATGGAACATTAAATTAAGTTATAAATGCAGGCTGGAACTTTTAACTGAAATGGCAAGCAAATTCGACCCAGATTTCTAACCTTTCCTTTTGATTTCCGAAGAGTATTCTTACATTTCACCGGATGGGAAGGAACATCATGTTACATACGTTGCGGACAAGAATGGTCGAAGCTTATTCAATAATGCAAGTTAATTTATGAAATTGTTCCACGCTTTTGATTTCTTTAGGGTGTCGACCAATTATTGATGGGTCAGTGATAGGATAGACATAAGTTTCAACTCCGGTCTCATTTATACGAACGCTACCAACAGTTGGAAATCTTACACAAGAAAAAAATTTCTTCGTCTTTATTCAGTTTTCCGTCCAGATTTTTCTAAGTTGTTTGTAAATGATCCAACATTTATTTTTATACGACAGGATATTTTATAGCCGTGACGGATCATGAAATGTAGTTGTTCTTTTGTACATTTCTATAAAAATAAAGACAATGAAAATACAAAGAATGAATTCAATTTGAATCAATTTCCTTGACACCCGTAATGAATTTTTTTGCAATGCCAGTCACATTTTGCTTTGAGTGACAGAGCAAACTTTTTTTTCGATTTTCAGAAACTTTCCATTTCTTCCAAATTTCTCGAAAGATTAAAACTTTGTTGCTTTCATATATAAGAAATAGAAAATCAACTATTCGTTGATGAAGCACCAACGGATGACAACTCAGTGGTTGCGCTTTCTCAAGTAAAAAGGTCATAAAATACCCAACAGATTTGGTATTTGATTTAGCGATTTTCTTTGTATAGGCGAAATTCGACGAACTTGGCATTTCCCGATTGGACATAGTACTTCTCAAGGGGAAACGAGGAAAAGAAACAATGTGCATTGCGCTTTATGATGAGAATTGCCCAAATGATAATGCCCTCATGAATCCTGTGATTCGAAAAAACCTGGGCGTTTAATCGTGTCTGGATATCCAGTACGGGAAGCGAGTTCACATTTTACCCATTGATGACACGGTTGAAGAAGGACTTGTCGACAATTTGTTGAAGGTTTATCTTGAACCCTATTTCCAACTTATTATTGTTTCGTATCGAACAATTCGTATAGGAGATGTTTTCACGCCACGAGGAAGGATGAGAAGGATGGAATTTAAGGTGATGGGAACAGATTCAGGTCCATTAGGTATTGATGATGGATATGAAATGATAGTTTGATGATTAGTTAAATTCGTTTGTACGATTGATTGGTTTTGATAAGTATCGGTTTTGTATTGATGTAGGAAGAGGAAGCTGAAGCTGATAACCATTAGCTGAAGATAAACCCTTCTGTGGTGAGGAAACTCTCAAACCCACCTTGTAGAGGTGACCAACTCATTCTAAGGTGAGGTACATATAGCAACGTAACACCTTAGTATGCATTCACCCCCCCCCCCCCTTGTCGAAACAGTTGCTCACATATACAGCCTAAACAATGCATCGTACGGAAAAAATTAAGGAAACAAAAAATTCAATTACGGCCATGATATAGTGCCGCAAGAATTGATTGTCCCTCAACAGGTAAGCCATAGACAGATAAGTCTCTCACCATGTCTTAACCATACTCTTGTCTTGCCAAGCTGCTTCAATGACTTGAAAAGGTCACAATATTCCTCATGAATGTCTCCCAACTGATACATGCCAGATAAGTCCCAGCTCATACGTAAGATCCTGTTCTTACTTTGTAAGTAAAGGTTATGCAAATGGTTTCTCAAAAGAAAAGTTTGCTCAAATTAATTACTTTCTCTTTGCAAAAGTGATTCGAGATGATATCCGGGTGTACACAATTCAGTTGTGATAGATACTTGCTGACTGACAGCCCTGAAGTGAATGCTTTCTCTGAAAAAAGTGCATTGCATATTTTATGCATACCTCATTAAATAGAATGGTTTCTCACTGGTAATAAAGGAATAATGTCTTAATTATTAAGTAGAACTAATTAATTGTGTCTCATATAATAAATGACTCGAAATAAGTCGAGTGAAGCAAGAAAATAATGCTATTCTTAAACTGAACCCATGATGGGTGGATGGATGAAGTAAAAATTGACGTCAAAATTTATAGTTTTTTGATCTTAAATAAATAAATGTTACATCTTTTATGCAACAAATTGTACTTTGTAAAATGATTAAGGACAGCATATAAAACCTATTTATTAAAACTGTATTTATGAACGAGACACTTTATACGCAATTGATGTGGAACTCGAGCAGAGAATTTGGAATTGCGTATGCAAAAAAGTGCACTTGCAAATACATAATCAAATGCTTAAACGGGATATTATTTCGAATAAGATTACTACATCCATATACAGGAATTTCATGAGCATTTTGCCACCTATTTGCCACCCCCTCCCACCGCCGCGACTAAATACCGCTCCCACTACATACAACTACAATGCACTATTTCTTCAGGTTTGTTTGTGGCAAGTAAGATTTTTTTTAAATCCAAAAATCATTAAGCAAAATGATTATCAATAAAAATTACTCGAAACCTTCTCATGTCCTTTTGATTCATTTTCTAAGGAAATAATTTTTATATAAGTACTTAGTAATTTCATAAAAATCCAAGATTGTCGTGTACATGCAACATTTTTCACAAAAAAATCCGTGATTAGAATGATTTTCTGTGTATGATTTCGGCATCGGTATTATCACACTCTGTAATACTTTTACAGCAGTTTAGGTCATGTTTCATTTGAAGAGTTTTCCGAATTTGACTGTTGTCGTATTGCTCATTTTGATGATGATGGAGGGATTCAATGTAGATGAGATTGAAAAAAATGCACAGGATATGATATGATGCAAATGTAGTTAAGTTTGAACTATTGAAAAGTTTAAGAGATTAGCTGCAAAATGAGTATAATCTTGGGATTCACATAACGGGGACGTAGACCAAAGCAATTATGTATAAACGGCTAATTAAAATGAATGCTCATCAAATAATTGATTCTGTTATTCGAAGCCCATAAAAAAATCATGAATAAATTAAGTGAAGGAATCAGATATTTGTAGTACCCTGTCCAGTTTCCGGTACGACAATATCGATATTTTTAAAACATTCCTGAGCTAAAACGTTTCTAAATAGTTTAGTTCATTGGGAGCCCAATATCTTTCTTTTGGAGAAAATACATTTTACTGCAAATCACAGCACATATTTTGATTTTGATTGACATGCATAGCTCAAACTTTCTGCAATAGAATTTCTCAAATATTACATTTTAAATTTAAAAAAGTCACTTTGGGAAGGTAAATTCACATGCTACTAAATGCTCATTGTATTTATCGTTCGTATTGTAACTGTAATAAAAGCAAACATGTTAAATCGGTGTCAAAAATTTTGTATATTGAAGGACTAGTGTACCACCAAGAAAAACTTTGAGAAATCTAAAATCATGAACTATTTCAGATGCACTGTTTCCACTCTCTGCATGTTCTGTGGTGGGTTTTGTAGCATTTGGGTTTCTCTTTCCCTTCAACTTTCTCCAACCTGCTCCCATTCCTTTCAAGGGGTTTGTGGCTATTAATCTGAAGGGCGTTGATCTACCATTGTTCGGTTTCATTTTCCGATAACATAATCCTGTCAGTTGCTGTACCGTTTTCTCTAATTCATAATTTGCTACCACTTTGAATCAATCCCATAAGAATTACATTTGACATTTGAGCTTCTTTACAGAAACGCCATTGTAATTTATTGTTCGTTAGTGATGGTTGGCGATACGCTTTTTAGTTACTTGGATGTCAAACTGCTGCATACTTTACTTTCGGCTAAACGGGACAGACAACCGAAAAATTTATTCCAGGTCCATTCTCACTTGGGTGAAACGTGACCATTGTGGATTCGCATATATTATTTCTTGCATTTTAGGATTTAGATGGAATAAGGGTAGAGAAAGGTGTTATTCACAGTGGATGGTGTGACCTTCTGACCTAAATCCACGATTGTACAAAGGAAAAGTAGAGAAAGTTGTGAACTTTGTAAATGTTGTTTGTCCACACACCTACACGAATAAATCGGTAGATTTAATATCAGTTTGTGAACAGCTAGGCAAATGATAGTCGTTTGCTTGTTCTGAACAAATTCAACACCACAATAGTCCAGAATTTTCTCATTATTCAAAATTTAATGGATTTTTAAATTCTTTGGGTGAGGAAACACTTTCGAGAGTAAAACGAGAGGAATACAAGAAAAAATCAAAAGTTCCGACATCTGAGTGCAAACTTTGAATTCTGGTCCTCTACACAACTTACATGTCACTTGTGGTACCAATGTAGCTTACTCGCCTGGTTCACCGTAATTGTCTTGGTTTAACGACCGTCCGACCTACAAATATACGAATTGTAAACATTTTCCTCTCATGTCATTGCACACTGTCTTTTCAATGAAATTCGAAATTCATGGTTAGACAGATAAACGAAAAGACATTTGATATGATGTAACATGAAGGTAAAGTCTCTCCACCTTTCCCCTCCTTCCATTTGATTGTTAATTAGTAAGATATAGACCAAACGTTTAATTGTAAGAAAATGTTCAATAAATACTTGAAGCTGTTATTCGACGCCCGTAAAGGTAAATCAGACACAATATCACACCTAAATCATGTCGTACAGAGCTTGTGTAGTTGAACAAAGCTACCAAAATGGCGGCTGTTCACCCAAAGCATCCGTCCAACACAGTGTTGGCAACACTTTATACAACTTCCTTGTTACCGTGGGCAAGGAACAGATCAGATACTGACCTTACCCACTACAAAAAAGATGAAGAATGAAAATTAATCTTGCACACTTATGCCATGCTACCAAAACCATTCAGAAAGAGACAAACATTAACTTTCTGGTGGGTTTCACTCGACCACACCAAGTTAAACCACATTTCACAAACATTGATTAAAAGTGTGTCAATGGTTTGGTTTGTTCACTACCCTCCCACCCGGAAAAAATTGGTCGTTTCTTCAACTTTGTTTGCGAATCTCTTCTGAGACTGAACATTAGAAAAAAATTCCGAAAAATTTGCCTCACTTGTTGAGTTGGACTATAGTATTTTATAGGTTAGATTAGATTCTGTGTATACCCATTCATGCGGACGCATTGTCAGTTTAGAACCAAGTACTTTCTTAAATTTTTCAAATAGTTTAAATTCAGCTGCATCGTATCGTATACATTTTTTCCAGTCTCATCCGTGTACATTGAATTTCTCCATCATCAAAATTTGACGCTGACACTAGCCATATCCGGAGATGCTTCAAATATGTAAAACATGACCCAAACTGCTATCAAAGTATTCATTGCAGGGTGATAACATCCATGCCGAAATCATACCCAGCAAAACATTCTATTCTAATCACGGACTTGTGACTTGTGAAAAATGTTGCATGTACACGATGATCTTAGACTTTCATGAAATTAATAAATAAATTACAAATGTCAGGTATTTTCGAAAGAATATCAAATAATGATAAATGTACAATGTTGTTCATTTATGTGACAAAGGAAGTTTAAGATTAACACTAACACTTTTATTTACAGGGTACAAATGTTCTTTCTTGAATTATGACTTAAAATGTGATAATTATCACTATAAAGTCTAATACCTGTGGTAAATTGTTTTTACTAATTTTTACATGAATTGGAATGCAAATCTCGCCTTTTTAAACATCTCTCTAGGTGTGTGAAAATTTCAAATATTTTTTGTCTACTTGGTAAATACAGTGCAAACTTCTTGTAATTGCATTAGGGATGAAATAAAAAGGCTATGCTAAATGATTTTCAGCAAAAGAAAAGGTTTCTTAATTTTAAGGTGAACACTTTATTTGCACAGTAAAGACACCGGAGTGGATTTATTAAAATGTTTGTAAAAATGTATCAGGATGGCAGATGCCGAAAATGACATGTATGTATGTAGGGTATATGACATAAATCAATCTCCAGCAATTAATCATAGCTAAATGAATGCTAGTAAGGTGACCATTCATTGTCATGTCCAAACCAAGCTCCCGCTTTGTCCTAGTGTGTACTATGCATATACTTTGTGGTAGCTGTATAGGCTTATCATTAATAAACATGTAAACATACCTGGTATCCGGGTATACCTGGATAAAATCGTTATTCTACTCCATTTTATTCTAAAAAGCGAAAGTAAGAAATTGCCAATGTGTTTAATGAGGGCAGTTTTCATAAAATTTTGTCACCTATTTTTTTCGCCAAATGGCATTTCGCCAAATTCACCTACAATCACTTTATATATAATCTGTTGGGGGAAATCCATGGCGTGAAAAAATCATTTGCATATATATGTATTCCTGTTAACAAAGCCAGGAATGCCAGGATGTGATTTTCAGCATGTGCATGTCAGTAGATGCATCATATGATTAGTTTTAAAACGGAATTGTTTGGGTCGTGGATTTCCAGCGGGATGAAAAATGCTGAAAATGAGATTATGATGAAATGTAAAAGTTTAACTGCAATTGAATAAGTGTTAAGATTCGATAAATTTACAAAACAAAGCAGATCCACTTGCTCTTCCATCTTTGCATTTGATAATTTGCCAGCAGTGACGTTTCCAGTGATAACCACGTCTTAAGTTTGAAGAATTTCTTTTAACTGAGAAAAATATTGACGACTATGTCTTAATACATTTCTCATCTTAATACATTTATTTAAACAGAGAGAAAACATATTTGACATTACGTGAACGAATGCATAATGATTATGATTTATATACGTGGTCCCATTCTCATGTCCATTTAAACGTTAACAAACCATAATGTAATAGTAGAAATTATTTAACACGGTATATGCTACTAAATGCACACTAGAGATGTCTGTCATGACGTTTGCTGTAAATCATAATCAAGTTAAATCAGTGTCAAAATATTTGCATTTTGAAGGACTTGGATTCCAATAAGACAAACTTGCAGTAATCTAATATCATGGAGTACTTAGATTATTGTTTGTGTTTGTCCTATAAATTGAATTGAATTGAATTGAATTTATTATTATACTCAGACGTAGTAGAATTAACCTTTACATAGTCTTGCTCATGG